>JAQIWG010010362.1:0-10047 GCA_034695025.1 Chamaedrilus cognettii
GCTGGGGCGGTTCTGTGCGCGTACGAAAAACTGGAGCAGCTGGTTCTCTGCACCACAGCGCCACAGAGCAATGAAAAGTTAACGCATTGTTTTTTTTTCAAATCCACTAGTTCAGCACACGACAGCATATAATTCATTAGCAAGTAGTTTCAATTTATAATGTTAACTAACTTGTAATAGTAGTCATAATGTCCTGGAAAGGGAGTGGAAAGGGGTGGAGGGTTCATGGTCTGGTGGTTTTGAGAATTTAAGGACCGTGTGTAGTTACAAAGACAGTTACAAAGACAGTTACAAAGACAGTTACAAGGACAGTACGTTAAGTTCGGTTTCGTGCGGAAGGCCATGCATAGAACCGCTCCCCCTTCTGTAGTCGTCTTTACGATTAATCCAGAAAGCCCAGGGCTGCAAGCCAAATCATTTTTCCCCAGTCTGCAGGGGTAAGGAGGGTTCATGGATACACCCGCCTAACAAGTAGTGATGACGTTTTGGGAAGTCTCAACGAACCATATACTATATATACTTGTACTATATGAACAACGCCAAGTTTGACTTCCGGGCACTGGAAAAATGATAACAATCATCATGATTATTTTGATTATGATTATTTATTATTATTATTATTATTTATTATTGTGATTATTTTACTTCTCTTTCCCCTCGGTAATGCATTCTCATGGAACTCAGTACATTACTTTCAGTGCTATTATCATCAATCAATATCGGGCAACATATAGCGCTTCAACATGACCTAAGTCATCACAAGGGCGCTCTACAGCCACACCTAACCATTCTAGCAGCTCAGGCTACTGTCATCCACTGTCACATAGGCGCAAGTGATGAATAGAATGCTTCGTAAGAGTCAAGCTCTACACGTACACTATACTATGGATAGGAGCGGCTATATAGCTCAGTTTTATCGTCATTATCGTATTCCAACTCCCACCGAGCTTGGCGAGGGAGGATCTGACGGAGATCTGGCCGGTCTGAGCGTCGACGACAAAGAACTGAGTCGTGTTGGCCCCCGACGCGTCGTCGATCAGGCTGTACGTGAACTCTGCGTGACCCCCGAGGTCAGGGTCAACGGCCTCGACCTGGCGTGCCGCACACATATATGTGATAGAGCACTGGTAGCCAGTACATAGCAGACATGTGAAACAAGGCTTGCGCCTAGCTAGCACACAGCATACACAGTATGTGATGGAGTGAGTATACAGACAGGATATCAAACACGTGAAACACAACGTTTGAACCAACAGCACAAAATCTAATAAGTATCGCTTAGTACTTGCAGAGTAAAAATATCTGATGAAACTATGTGAAGAAGTAATTAAAGAAATCACTCGCAACGTTAAATATAAACCAACAACAATAAATACATAAATATGCATAAACATCAAATAGTAACAAAAATAACATATAAATATATAGCAAGATGGTAAAAAAGTCAAAAACAAATAAATACAAATTGATTTTCAGTTGTACAAAAGCGTGTTGTCTAGACCAAGATCGAGAACACTTACAGACTGCGTGTGAACCATGATGAGCCTTCAAATCAACTCAATCCCGATCTTAAACTGCACTGATGCAACCGAGCATAAATATTCAAAACTAAACAGTGACCAGACAGAAATCCCTGTAGCAATACCTTGAGAACAGAGCTACCGACGGGCGCGCTGGCGTAGACGTTGGCCTTATAGTCGGCGAGGGAGAAGCGGGGGGCCTCGTCCCCCTCGTCGGTCACGCTGACCCTGACCCCCACGTACCCCACGCGCCCCCCCCCGTCGGTCGCCGACACCTGGAGCTGATAGAGGGCGCGCTGTTCCCGGTCCAACTCCACCCGCGTCGAGATGACGCCTGGGGCAGAGAGACACAAATTAAAAATCAAATCGTTGTACGCATAACGGAACTTGTGTAGGCTAATGCTGCATCCTGTTTTACTGATGCAAAGTGTCGATGCGATGTATTGCATATTTTAAGGATTTACAACGGTTTTAACGGACTAGATAGCTCGTTGATATAAGTATTCTGCGAGCGTGATATATTGCGCGGTTATTGTGCAATGCACGTGTATCATCAACTCATAGCGTTGAATAATACGTGACGCGCCTTTTTTGACATTTTATCCATTAACGTCCACGTTTTCAGATGAGCATCGATGCCCCGGGTACCGGCACAATCCGCGGAAATTGCAGATTTTACTGGTGAATCCATTTTTCGTTACGACTTATAGATTCGCTCCGTCACCTGTTCGGGGATCGATGCTGAACACCTCCTCCTCCTCCCCCTCCCCCACAATCCTGTACATTACCTCCCCGTACGCCCCCCCATCCCCGTCCGCTGCAGACGCTGTCACCACCGCCCACCCCGGCGCCAAATTCTCCGCGACCTCGGCCTCGTACGCGACCCGGTCAAAGGTCGGCGTGTGCAGATTAGAGCCGACGACGGTTATCGAGAGCCGACAGAAGCCGGCAAAGACGCCGTCGCTGACCGACACGTTGAGCCGGTAGGCCGGCTCAAAGTCAGGCCGGCGCACAGGAGCGACAGTGATGGCGCCGGTCGACTGGTTGATGGCGAAGGTTTGCCGGGCGTTGCCGCCGACGATTGAATAGACAAGCCGACCCTGCAGAATGAAATCATTGGTCAAGTGATTAACGGCCTAGAATCATGCGCCAGTGGTCTCGGGCTCTAATCCCCGCTCCCGCTTTAGAGACTAATTTCTCAGCTTGTCGCATAAAGGAAGACAAGAAGCACTGTGTATACAGTTGTGCTGGCTAGTAGCTTGAGTCCATGCCTGCCTTGTTATCAGCTCCCTTGTCTCACAATAAGAGTCTAAGAGACCCGGGGTATATTTCTCAAAACTTCTCTAACTTTAAGCCTAAACTTCATCCTAAATCAAATTTAACAAAAAATTTAATCCATTCATCAACCGCCGTGACGTCATCATTCGGTTTAAAGCATGTAGCGGTGGGGAATTTGCAATAAGAACGATAAAATTAGCCTATGATTGTCTTAAAAACTTCTTAAAACTGAAATATGTGCAAGATATTTTGAGAAACAGGCCCCTGGTAATCGGGCTTAAGGCAATGAAACTGGCCTGTAACAATGACCTGCTTTTTATTTTATATTTTTACAATACACAACTACTGAACTTCAAACACATTGTTTACGAGCGGAAGAATGAACAAAAAGAGAAATATTTTTAAAGCACCTGATCCGAGCTGTCAGCGTCCGACGCGAGCACAACCGTCACTAGCTGGCCGCGCTTTGATTGGTCTCTGATCGACGCCTCGTAATTTGATTGGTCGAAGCGCGGGGGGTTGTCGTTGAGGTCGGTCACCGTGACGACGACGGTCGCCGATGCGCTGCGAGGGGGCACGCCCCCGTCGGTTGCCACGACAACGAAACTCAATCGTTTGGACTGCTCGTGATCCAGACGCTGCTTGACGGCTATCGCGCCGCTTGATTGGTCGATGCTGAATGAAATAAGGTCAGGTCATTTAATTAAAGATGCAGCAACACAAGAAAGGGTACTATTCATAATTGATACAGAAACATAATCTACTGATCTGTGTAACCTACAAGCAGGGCAATCGATCAGAAATCTAAACTTTTTTTCGTTTGTTGTGCAAAGCTGATTTGTTGTCGTGCGAGAATTGTCTTTTTAAAATACACGACTTAGCCCATAAGGCGGGTGCGATACTGGGGATGATCAACGAATGGAAAGCCGATATAAATCATACTTTGTTGCAATACAATATAGCAATAAGACTGTTATTAACGTTGCAGCATACTACCATACACTTAGTTGTCGGCTGTATCCTACGTACTGACAAAATGCCAGAAAATCATACAAATGTGTATATCTAAATGCCAATTGTTCAGGTTACATATTTATCTCTCATCAACATTTGTTACTAAATCAAAATAGCAAGTCTACTCTAGATCACTACGAAATCAAAGCAGCAAGCCTACTCCAGACTAAAAATTTTTTTATACACGACAACAATTTCAAATGAGATCACATTAACCACAACAGAACTGACCTGAAGTAGGTTGCGTCGCTGACGGCGCCCGTGATTGGCTCGATGCGGTAGTGGAGTCGGGCGTTAGCCGCCGAGTCGCTGTCGTTGGCGCTGACGACGAGAACAGGGGCGGAGAGGGGCACGGCCTCCGACATGGAGGTGGAGTAATGGGCGGAGTCAAACACTGGGTCATGGTCGTTCACATCCTGTGCACATATATCGAAACGGATATTATAGCGAATATCACTGTCAATAGGAAGTCTATTAATACCAATCCAGTCACGGTGTCCTGGATATGAAAAACTGTGTCCGGCACACCTGCCCCTGCTGCCAACACTGGACAGGTTGGATGCCAGGAAGGACATTTCGTCTGTAAAACTATGCTTCAACAGGCCAAGGGAATAACAAAACATGACTTTGTGCTCGTGGAACACCCCAGTGTCTTTGAGACGATGCTCGGGTCAAGGGGTGCAAAGATGGGAGGGTGGCGGTTAAGGAGGGCGGAGTAACCTGTTGGGCAAACTCGGACCAATGTCATCATCTCCTTAATTGGTTAAGTGTCGGCTTAATTATTGGAGAGGAAAAGTCAAGGAGGTCACCAGAAGTCGTTCGCGAGGCCGTTTGCAACAGACTTCTTCTATCTTCTTCTATCTCACCTCACCGTAACGTGAGATAGAAGAAGTTTTGAGCCTTATTTCATGAGGCTCAACAGCCTGCAATGTATTGCATGTAAATCTCTAATCGGCAGCGGCGGACTTACAGAATCAGGGGATGAGCTAAAAGTCAAGGCCCTGACCTCTACAGCGATGCGGAGGATGACGTCGGAGTAGGAGCTCGTCTGGATGTCAGTAGCGCGCACGGTCAGCTCGTACAACTGACACACCTCGTAGTCAAGGGGCTCCAGCACCAGCACCGCACCTGCACACATCATTTGCATATTCATTTATATCTGTCCGTCATAGATATATTGTAGTCCAGGAGCTCTAGCACCAGCACCGCACCTGCGCACATCATTTGCATATCCATTTATAACTCTCTTCAGTGCTCTGCCAAATGGCAGGTCTTTGATGTCCAAACCCTCCACCCTAAACCGATCTTCGGCTCTTCTCTTCATATCCGCATACGATTCCTTCTCAAGCAGGTCGTCTATCATCTGTACGTCATGAATATTAATGAGTATTAACATTAATGGTATAGCAATTAGCAATGAACATCACAATAATACATTAGTTACATCACATAATGCCTACAATCCGACATAATACATCAGTGATGAACGTTCGACATTCACATAATTATCTACGTTCTCTCTCTCTCTAGTGCACTGCGAAACGGTAGGTCCCTGGCATTCAACCTCTCTACACCTGGCAGTCCTAACCGCCATTCTCTCCTCTTTTTTTCTCTTCATGTTTCTCGATACGGTACGATTTTCTTTCCAGTAATTCATCTACCATTCCTATTTCTATCTATAATTTATTTTAAGCAAATTATAAGTACTTTTGAGGACAAAAATTAACAATTTGTCTAGTAATTTAGATCTATACATTATAAATGCTTCTATCAATGAACATAATCAAAACAGCAAAGTTAACGAAGTAGCCATTAGTAAGCAACTAAACATTACAATCGGAGAATGTGCAATCCCTCGACCAATCTTTAAGTATCAGACTGCTGGCTACGCCAGCTTTCTTAACTCCCATATCCTATAAACTTAAAAAGCAAATTTAAGCATACAAATCCATTTAACAAATTTAAATATTTCTAGAAATTCATTTAAATGTAGTGTCATTTGGAGTTAGAAGCTTGACAACATTCTGTCTCATGTGACAACCAGCATTGGTTGAAGAACATCCGGAACGCAAATTGTAATAATTTCTGAACGTTAAGTTGAACCTAAGTTGATTACTCAACAGTTCATTTAATTCAACTTAAACAGTGAACAGTCATTTAACTGTGTTCAGGCTAACGGTTTTCATTACAGAGTCACAAATTCTACACACTATTTGTGCACAAAGTGCATGACTTTAGCACATGCATCTCGTTGCAATATGCACAGAAGCAATACCGTAATTGTACAAATATAATGCAACACATTTCATCAAGGAGAACATTCCAGAATGTTAGATAACATGCATAACGAAGTTCTACTGGTTGACAATATCATTCTTTCACAAAGAGACTAGTGTTAGTATTTAGTTCAGCTAATGCATATTGCACATTCTAAATATTCACATCATATATAGCTGGTAATTTTTAGTCATTTTATCTTGTGCAGATACAATAAAAGATAGAGCATTAAAGTTGACCCAAAAGATTCTCCTGACATTACGCTTAACTTTCAGTATCAAAAGCGCACTAGCGAGGCGCTAGCGTGGCGCTGTGATATAGTGTGGTTAAGGCGTCGAACTTTGAGTCCAGAAAATCAGGGTTCAAGTCCCCGCGCCAGCAAAGTATGAAACCACGGCGTTACAGGCCCTTCAGCAAGGCTGTTAAACACACAAGTGTCGCTAGCTGCTAACCCCGTGCCAGATAATAATTTTTTTGGTTGACGTCAGGAAGGGCATCCGGCTGTAAAAACCCAGCTCCTGCAGTCCTCACAAGGGCGCATACGTCTAAACCTGTGTGAAAACATGGACATTAACAGAATTGACAAAAAAAGGCGGTTAGTTAGCTTAGTCTTAGTGTCAAAACAAAACATAAAGCGTCAGGCCACTTTGGTATGAAATTGGGAAAACCATCGAGTAAACTTTAACACAGATCTATTAAGAGAAATTTCACCACAATCCACTGACATGCATAATTTGCACATAGTATATCAGAGTTAAGAAAGTTCTAGAATCGCATCCTTGCACTGGCTAGCATCGAGTGCATAAAAATTTTCACGATGCAGAAGAAAACATAGTTTAAAAAAACCGATTTTCAGAATTTAATTTAATTTTATTAACCCAAAAAAATGCTGAAGTCATTAATAATCTTCAAAAAGTCAAGTCTGTATAATAATCTTAGTGCTTACACTTGAAATTCATTTCAAATTGAATCTTCTACCAAAACGTTAAAATTTAAGAAAAATTCAAACGGTGCATAAAAAACTAGGTGTTAGCTTCAAAGGGCAGTATGCCGACCAGTGTAACACAGAATGAAAAACAGGCTACGTGAGCTGAACTAAATTAGTACATAGGCTACGACAGGCAAGAAGTAAAACCACACAATGCACTGAGCACTCGGCAATACTCACAGGGGCTCATCATATCCATGTCTTTATTGGGAACAGAGACAGACACAACGACAAATTACTTTAAGAATAACATTTACAACATACACTTACAGGAGGCTAGATTTGAGCGGACAGAGATGAGAATGGTGAGATGGATGAGTGGTGCGTTATTGCTATTAAGAGAGAAAGTATAGTGCGGACCTGAGAGCTAGAATGGGATTGGAGGCCGTGGGGGAGGTGGTTAGAAGAAACAGACTGAGATGGCTGGGGCACGTTTTGAGAAAGGAACCAGGTGATTGGGTGCGAAAATGTATGGATTATGAGGTAGATGGGAAAAGACGTGTGGGGAGACCGGAAACGACATGGAAAAGCTTGACCGAGAAGGATATGAAAGTGAAAGGATTAGGACGCGTGGATGCGAGGGATAGGATAAGATTAGGTGGAGGGCGGGTGTCCATGGCTGCAGATGGCCTACCCCTGCGTAAGCGGAGAATGCGGCCACAAAACGTGCGCGTGTGTATTTACAACACAAACAACAACTCAATGCAATCATCATGAATTTGGCACAAAGTGGGAAGCGTGTATTAATGGGACAAACATATTCATGGGACACATGTACGAAACACATGAATTTAAGGAACATGTATTTATGGGACACAGGGTCTACGGGACACGTGTATTTATGGAAACACGTATATTTATGGGACACACATAGCTTTGGGACGGCGCTCACGGACCAACGCCGGTCAGTTGCCAACGTTAGCCCTGTGACGTTGAACTGCTTAAACTACTCATTTACCGACCCCGGAGGGATGCAAAGCTGAGATTGACCCTTGACTTGGTCGCTATGCATTTGCCGTGTACCTTTAAGCACGCGTTGCCTCCCTCCGCCATGCAGAGGCTGCACAATAGGGCTTGACTCGGGCTTCTAAAAATTATATTAATTTATATTAACGGAATCCATTAAGCCTCCTCGAGGAAGGACCTGTGTTGAAGTCGATGGCGAACTCCCCGTAGTCGTCGCCCCTCACGATGGCGTAGACGAGCTTGCCGCTGGTGGGGCTGGCGGCCTGCAGCGCGGCCACGGTGCTGTAGAGGGGCAGGCTCTCGGGCGCCGACACGCTGTAGAAGGGTTGCTCAAAGACGGGCGTCGCGCGATTCGACACCGTCACCAGTACGGGCGCACGTGCGCTCAGCGCGGGCGAGCCTGCACGCAGCGAGGCATTGGTGGACAGGGAGGGCTGAAGAGGTGAAGCAGGGGCGGGGTTTGATCTCCCGACTGCCAATCAGCCCCTAGTTTCACAGCTACATGAGCCGATTTCGGGTTAGTAGCTTTAGCCGGGCAACAAACCCCGCCCACATAATCTTTGCATGAACTATTTGGCTGCATTTTATTGCCTTCTGTTCCTTAATATCAATGCACACGCTAGTCCTTACCGGGTAAGGGCAAAGGTCATTTTGAAGGGCAAAAATCATTTTAAATAACAATGGACAGCACGCACTCTAACGCGAACGCGTCATTGGAGAAGGTAACCATACCAGGTGACAGCAAAAGTCATTGAGGCCCAGCTGCTCAATCAAGAGTTACTTGGTTTTAAATAATCATAGAACAAAAATGACGTCACAGTCCAATCAAATCTCGCATATTAGATCCAGGATTGTTTGAATAACACGCCAATATTGAGGAGTTAGTCAAACAATCCTGGATCGTTAAACTATGGTTCAAATAACTCTCTATTGAACAACTCGGCCTGAAAGTACAAAGGTAATAATTCTTTGTTTTGTCAAATGCCAAATTCTTGGCTTCAACGATTAAGCGATATTGAAGCATAAAATGACACAAAACTGGAGTAGTTAATATGCAAAATGATCATCAATATGCAAAGTGATGGACAATCCTATCGATAATGGCCTGATAAGAGGGAAATTCCTCAAATAAAGCACAGGTCGAGATGGGGAGTTTACCATTACAAAACTAGGAAAACGTACGCTCACGCATTAGCGTGAGGAACTTTGCATTCGCGTGGTATTGTTAGTTTCGAGGAGTTATGCATCTCGAATACAGATGCTTCACTTGAATCAATTTTCTTGGATTATGTTTCCCATAGTATCAATTTCCCATGAATGATAGGATAGCCAAGCAATCTGGATCCACCTTCCAGGAGGCATCTCAAAGCATACGTAAATTTTTGCTAACCCCGATCTCTCGCTTCCACAACGAGTTGGTGCTGGGTGTTGAGTTGGAGGTTGGACAGATTTGCGCTGACGACTATCTCTCCCGTATCACTACGCACGCTGAACGCCGCGGCGTCTCCCTCCACCAGAAAGTAGTCCACTCGTCCGTTGTCACCGGCGTCACGATCTATCGCCGTCACCTGCGGAGAACACAGCCCGCAAGCCTTGAGAAGTTAAATCTGAGATGTGAAGTTGATGAATAGTAGATATTCATGCCTAAACTTAAATTCTTAGACAAATGAGCCAATTGCCAACACAGAAACTCTACGTACGAGTAGCTTCACTGCCTGCCGTTAAGGTAGGCAGTTCTCTTTGACAAGCACAGAAAACTCAGACTGGAACAAACTAAGGTTAATGATCTTTGTCTATGCCATATTTTGAAAGAAGCACAGTTTCCCGGAGTCGCAAAAGGTGACTAAAGAAGGGACTGTTGGACTGTCATCGTCATCATCATTTACGTTTTACGTCAAATTTTCAACACAGGTTGGACGTTTACCATGATGAGACTCCCCCACAACTCTCGATTCTTTGCCATCTCTCTATTCATGCCTCGCTCCTTCATATCGCTCTCTACCG
>JAQIWG010010363.1:0-10046 GCA_034695025.1 Chamaedrilus cognettii
TAAGAATAGACTACTCGAAGTGTCCTCGCCTTCAAACCTTGTCCTCAAAACGTTTTCATTCCCATTTTCCTCTTGCATAAGATTGGTCATTGTAAACGTGTTTAACTTGCTGCGTTAACGAAACCATGCTGCCAGCGCTAAGGCCGCAGTGCAGCACATGAACATGGTCTACTAGGCGGCTAGGCCATCGATCTCCCAGGCACATGACGTCATGGATATGCACGAGTAAAATGATTAGTTAACATGAAATTCAGGCCAAAAAACATTTTTATGAACTTAATTTTACTGCATACATAATTTTTTTGACTTAATTACGCTCGTTAAATTGATTTTGACTTTTTACCCGAACATTCGTAACTTTTGAACTAAAATATATTTTCAAGTGAAATTTGGTGCTCTTGTTGCAAATTATCTCAGCTACAATTCTTGCAAATATGAAACAAAAATATTAATTTTTGACTGAGTTATCGTGCTTTCGCTAGGGGGTTATTTTTTTGGACTCCGTACATGTACGGTGCAGTTTTCACATGGCAGGGTGCCTAACTGAATTGAATCCCAATGGATATACATGGACATACGGGAAAGCCTTGTAGACGGCACAGAATTGCTAGGCTTGTAGGCTGCAACAGGCCTATACAACAACGTGGAACAGTAGGCCAGTATCGTAATGTATGCACGAGACGCGAAGCGCATAAACATGTCAGTTGTTATTTTGCTACTCGCTAGGCCTCGTCAGCCCAGTATTTGGATGCGACTAATGTTTGGCCAATAGGGCCCAATTTCTTTCCAGACGGTATGCGCAGAAAGCGGCGGCGCCAGAACTGAGAATTTAAGGGACGAGCGTGAAAATACTACAGATAACAAGATTGCAGACATTTATAGGCCTGTGGTTACATCGCAGTCAGTTCCTGTTGCAATGTTGCGTCGCAGATAATTGATAGTGGTTGCGTTTCAGACAATTAAGCTACCACTGGTTGCGTCACTGACAACTAATGATGGTCACGTCGTTCATGATACGCTGGTTGCGCCGCAGACAATTGCGACGTGGTTGTGTCGTGTAGGCAGACGTATATAGTCCGGATTTAGTATAAAGTCAGTTTAGCCATTCTCTTTTAGCCTAGAATATTTGGGTATATCTGCATAAATTGTACCCGGCTTGATCCAGATAGCTCTGCAAAGTCTGTAATCTAAATGTAGCCTACACGTGGCTAGCGGCACTAAACACATCGAGCGAGAATATAGGCCAAGAGGTGATTACACGCGTACGGGTCCACGTGTCTGGCTCGCTGTTGCTCATTCACACACTTTGACCTACTTATTCTGATGTGAGGCATAGGGCCAATAATTATAGGCTAACTACAGACCCAGGCTACAGTGGGCATAAATTCTGTAAACAAATAAATTATTTAAACACTGATAGTAGGCCCATAGACGTGTCAAAACACACCAATAGGCTGCTTTATTGGTCTATGCCTTAGATATTACATAGGCTACGTGTAATGTGATGTAATATCGCTGTACATTGTGTACGTTGTGTAGCCTACATGCATGTAGCCTAGGCCATATGGGCTAATTATTGGCAGCAATTGATAGTGACCTGTTATACTTTGCTAGTCGCATGATTCAGGTAAAGTTTGGGATTTATTTGCTTTAGAATAATTCGTCTTTGAACGAATAAATAGTCTATAGCCTTGGCCCATTCATAAAAGCCTAAAAATCCTGTCGTATCGTTTCTCATGCATGTAAGCCTCCTGCAATCTGACAGATTGCATTTAGGCCTCTCGCAATATTTGAAGTCAAAGAATTGTTCCACAGCTTACTGATTTTAGGGAGCAAAAAGCTTGAAGCGGAATTAACGAAATTCAAGCGTACTTTGCTTTAGGGGCGGATCCAGGATTCGTTTGTGGGGGTGGATGAATATCTATAGCTTTCTACATCTCTATTACATTTTCATTTTGGATCCGAAACAAACTCACGAGCGGGGGAGGGGGGGTGCTGACAAAAAATTTTGTGCGCCACATCGCCACATCAAATCGATCGATCCAACTCTAATCCAAAACCATGTTTCCAGACCATCCTTCGCTTACATTTGACGTCTTATGTTAACACTATCACACATTGTTACAGCGCTCAATGTCACATCTGCCAATGTTTTATAAAGAATTTTTTTACAATTTTTTTTTTATGCTGATGGCGCTGGCCTGGATCCGTCCGGGGATCCGTGGCCCTGGATCCGTCCTTGCTTTGCTTATCTCGAAGCATTGAACCAGCAGGAATATAGAATTATTGTGACACGACATAGACGAGGCCGCGGCTGAAAATAATTATGTGACGCGCCTGCCACACCACTCTGTAAAATGTTAACTTTTAATAAGATCTTAGGCCGGTTGCTACACTACGATTTGAAGTGCGATTTTATTTTGGAGTCCAAATTAACCAATGAAAATATATGAAAGAATTGTATCGAATAATCTGATTGATTAATTCGGACTACAAAATAAAATCGCACTTCAAATCGAAGTCTAGCAACCGGCCTCTTATTAGCTCTAGCCTTTAGTCAGTGGGCATAATTTCTATTCTGGGCCTAGGCCTAATTAACATTGCAATACGCTTATGACCAGTCCACAATTCATTATTTTTTCATGATTCAATAAATGTTATATAAAATTTCACGAATTCACACACACACTGAAAGTGATTTCACATCAACAATAATATTATTTTGGATAAAAACCAGTGACGTCATCCGAAGGTGGGGCCAGGCCAGCCACAGCGTTACCCTAGAACTTAGCCCTCTCATACTGAACTTACGACCAAGAGGGGTGGGGGCTACGATCAAGGAGGTGTGCCAACGAGCCTCCCATGCATAAATCATGCATAAATGATGACCGGGGTGTCGTCGAAAATTAAACTTTCATAAAAGTTGCCCCAAAAGTTTTGTTCACAAAATTTTTTCTCCGAAGTAACTAGCCTATATCACACAATAATTACACACCCTAAATCTAAACAATCTAAATCGGGGCGCTAACACTTAAATGTCGGGCCAATACAACTTCAAAGCTCGGGCCAGGTGGGGCCACTAATTCTTAAAGGTTGGGTCAAGTCTCCAAACGTTTGCCTAAGGCCCGACCCATAGACTATGACGCGACGTCACTGATAGTAACCATCCACACCCCCCCCTCCCCGTGTCATTCTCCATTTATTTGATCCACTGAAATAGCTCGTCCCGCCGCTTCTGGTCGAACAGTTCAGGGAAGGGCATGGCATGAGTGTGCGCGAGGTCGTTCAGCAGCGGCCCGTCCACGCTGCGCGTGGCCCGCCGCAGTTTCCCCTCCACGGAGCTGTCGACCGTAACGATCTTGCGCGTGCCGAGCGGCTGGACCGGGCGCACGTTGCGCAGGATCTGACCGCCGAACTCGTCGTCGGGCCGCGGCTCGTTGTCACAGTGCGTGCGCAGCTGACGGAACTTGTTCAGCTGTTGGACAACACAGGTTTGCATTTGAGCATGCAGATAGGGTAACTACATATATGCAGTTGTGAAGTGTGTTAAGCATGCAGATACGGTAACTATGCAGTGTAAAGTGTGTTCAGTACGCTGGTTCGTTGTCGCAGTGTGTGCGCAGCTGGCGAAACTTGTTCAACTGCGAGAGACGACATTTTATTTATTTCTTTCTTTTTATTCGTCAGTGCGCTCAACTGTTTTTTTGCTAAACCAATTTTGTCATGTGCTTTGTCAATTTTGTCAATTTTCAACTGCGGGACCATGTCAGTTTGATGTTTGGCTGGTTCTGTGCGGAGGGCCACGCACAGGCCGCTCCGCCTCTTTAGTCGCCTTTTACGAATCTCCCGGGGAGCTCGGGGCTGCAAGCCAATTCCTTGTTCCCCGGCTTCTAAGGGGTGCGAGACATTGTCAGGCTTACATTAAAGCATGCACATAGGCTAACGTGCAGTTGCAAGGGGTGCTCAGGAAGCTATGAATATTACGACTAGGCTACACTTACAAATTTTTGCGGATTAGACTACGATTTCTGCATTTGTGAGGTATTTAGGCGTACCGAATACAATAAATGGCATTTTAAACCCATATACAGTACAACGCTGATAAATGAATATTTACAATTTGGCTGGTGGTGGAGATGGGTTCTGTGAAGAGTATCCACCGCACTGTCTCGTAGCAGGGAGGAGTCGTAAACGAGCCGCGGTATGACCAATAGTTGTTCAAGTCGCCTGCAACCCCACAAAACTTACTGCACGTCACGTCTCAATCAAATAACGATGATGCATATGACGTCATGAGCGTGATGTGAGCTTCGATGAAATGAGGCTCCTGTTTGCTGCCATCAAAGTCACAAATTGAATATCAACAACTTTTTAGTAGACCCACCGCCACTATATCTCTCGCTCAGAAGAGAACTGTTATAGTCTTTGTAACTATGCAGGGTCCCTAAATGACAAATTCACCCACCGCCCTCCGACGCTTCCCCGCGCAGGGCTTATAATGAATGCTATCAAAGTTAGTGTGGTAGAAAGTGTTACAGTCATGGTCTCCAGCCATGGTTTAACCGACTGCTTTCATTATATCCCATGTGCAAATGGGATGGATATTCTGTATTTTTGGAGTAAATCACCAAAATAATGTTGAATGTGCTGATACATTTTTTCTAATATTTCCGCACGAACCTCTTTCACCCAAAGTGCAATTTTTTTACGTGCATTCACATTTGTTCATCTCTGCTTCACATCATGACATTCATGATGCACGCTTACCTGCATAGTCGCACACGTTCTGTTTATTAAAGTCTGTATTAATTCGTAACATAGATTCGTAGAGCAAAGCATAGAATGTTGATACAACGAAATAGGGTACTGATGAAACAGAAACGAACGGTAGGAATAATTAGCATACTGGGCAGGAGGGTCTTGACGTCGAGCTCCTCCGTCAGATGGACCTGCTGGTCCCGGTACGCCACGTCCTCGATCAGCTTCGAGAACTGTGTAAGGCCCTCGTTACTCTCACCCTCCTCGATCTGTTACACATAATTTATATAATTAAACTCATGTAACGTCATACAAGGCATCATCTTGTAGAGTAACCGCCTTGGTGTAATCTAGTTTAGTAAGAAGAGTAGGCTCTGCTTGAAATTCTAGTTTTAATAGAATACAATGATTGGCATGATAGCAAAGCGATGGGTATCAAGTCTAGCAATCGGAGACGATTCTGCAGTAAACAATAATTGATATCTCAAATTTACGATGTCGATTTAAAACCAACCTGTACTTGTCCTTGCAGTAGCCAAATAGACGTGTACTTGAACAGTGTTGTAGAATGGCCATAATTGCATGTACTCGACCACGATAGAATGGGTGTGAAAGTGATGCAAAATTGCTCGCGCTCTTCTTCATCAGTCGATAGATGTCTCTACAGCCCGTCTTCTTTGTCACGGGCGCTCTTACTGGTTGATATATATGTTATATCGTATCGGAACAGTGTTAGTGCTGACCTTGACGAAGACCGCCAAGATGGCGATGCCATCGTCTCGCTTCACCGCCTCCTCGTAACTCTCGTACAGCGCCTCGTTCCAGTGAACGAGGTGAACCTGGGAGCAGTGAAACAAAGCATACTGCTGCCAGCACGCGAATTATTAGAAACTATCGCACTCCGTGGACAAACGGACTCGCTAATAATATGTGTGCATCACTACTGTCATCAACAGGCCTTGCCCTGGCCTGTGCGTGTTTAAAATTAAACATCAAATGTTGGTAGACAAATGGCTGGACGCTCAAAGCGACCTGTTTGCCATGGCACAATAACTGGCTGGAGCCTGAACGACTTCGTGCCTAGGTACACAGTGCCTGGACCCAATCCGTGGCTGGGATGTCGAAATTTGTTCGTTTCCCAGAGACACTTTCCATGCAGCCATTAGGCTATGGATTTCACAGCTATGGACTGGAACTGACACTCTCAAAATCTATCATATCTATCATCTGTTATCGCAATTTTCCCCTGATTTCGGAGTCTCTTCATTGATAGAGGCTCCTGTGCAGTAGCACACCCTGACCATGCCTAAATCTAGCCTTACTCTCGCCACCGATGGCATAGACGGCGGAACCTTAACGCAAAGTCCGCTAATGCAGCGTCATGGCGGTAGCCGAGTCGAAGGACAAGCATCATTCGGTCGTTGGGCGGTCGTTAGGGCGCGCCACAGATCCCATTAGCTGCTGCCAGGGCCGCCGCTCACCCGTACAGCACATTAAGGGGAGCATTCATGAGCATTTTCTTTTCAGGGGGAGCTTTTCCAGACTGCGTATTTTCCAGAAAAAAAACGTCAAAACTCAACAAAATCAGGCCGATCCAAAAGTCAATGATTGGTCTATTTTATAAAAGCATAATTTATTGTTGAAAATAGTAGTTAATACATCTGGTTGTTTTGCGTTTTCGTGAAATCAACATGGTCGACATTCATTCCAATATTTTTGTCGCATTTATAGAATTCCTTGAACTATCTCTTATGAATAGATCAACATTTGAATAGAAAAGTCCTGGAAATATACCAGTTGCCCCTCCTCTAATAATGATAATCCCGGTTTTCCAAGTGGTCTATGAGGTGAAGAGCTGCCACCATTAAGAATATCCTTTTGTGTCACTCAATTCAGCCCCCTCCCTCCCCCCCCCTTACCCTCCTCTCTGCTATTTTGTTCACAGATCGCCACCGCTAGCGTGGACGACTACTTAAAAAGCTTGGCGGCCACTAGCTTGTCCAGGGTCAACACGACATTATCCGGTATAGTGTATTACCCGGTGAAAGAGTAGAGCATTAGTCTGTTATTAGACACGAACTTCCGGTCTAATCCACTGACCGCCATCTTGTTTGACTCGTGCTATTGCGCATGCGCAGTTCGTTTCTCATGGCGTGGAAATAAATAAGTGAAAGTCGGGGGCCCACGGTTCAAATGATCTTTTGCTTGAAAACTCTCTACCCCTTTCACATCTCCAAACAATTTACGACTGTCAGGAGGATTGTCCAATATTTCTACGTAATCATTCCGTATCTTCTGTTATCCGTCTTTATTTCTTCTTTAATTTCCGTCAACAACAGTTAGTATTCCCTATCATTACATGCAGGTCCAGCCCAGTTCTACTTGTTTCCACGCGTAGGCCCTACTATAATCGTGGCCTCCCCGAATGCTTTTTACTCTCACCATCTCCGCATCATCACCACACAGTATGCCGCATATATAGAGCAGGGTATACTATATATTGTAAGGATTTTTCTACTACTGCACATTTTAGCGCAAGAAAATTCAGTCAAACACCTAGAAAAGTCGCGAACGAGGAGGGGAGGGGGAGTGGGATGCTAACGGAGACTTTTCTCTTGCGTGCGGAACTCACGACCGAGGAGGCGGGTAGTAACGGAAAGATGTGTATTTCAATCTGCATTGTGGTACCCGTAATTTTTGCAGCACATTTCTGATTTTCGATCTAATCTACTGTAAGGCCTACTGCGTGTACAGTCTTTTCACCTTTTTCATCTGCCCATTTCGAATTCGAACTGCACATTCTGTGATTAGAGCACGTTAAAATATCCCTCGTCATAGAGTATAGGCCACGAATGTCATGTAGGCCTACGGTGATCTGCGTGTATTGTCTATGGTCTACACAGTCGCAGATGGCTTTAGATAGGCCAACAACAAATTCCATGGGTCGATATGCTACGAGTTTGGATGTCGAGAAGCGCATTACTCGCTATATCTACGATGTAAATGGGCGGACGCCACACAATGCTTTATTTGGCGACGAACCACGCTAATGAAGTCACAACCCGAACTGCAACCACCCCACCTCCCTTGGAATGCCCCCCCCCCCCCCCCGCGCATCTGATGAAGTCACCCATGGAAAATACAGCAAGCAACATGCAGCAGCTCAAGCGGAATACCAACATTCGCGCCATTAGGCCGAGGTCACGGCGGTGGTTGCAAAAGTGTGGCGTCCACATAGGCTGTTGAAGGCAGATGGTTGGCTAAGTTAATACCTCATTTGTTTTGTTCTCGACATCCAGACTCGAAGCAAATACATTTTGCTTAACTTAGCTATACAGCATCTAGCAACTCTGATTCGAAGCAGAACGCTTCAAGGAAGGGAATTAGATAACGTAGGCCTACGCTATAATTGCGACTGAAATTCCAAGAATAATATCCTATGCAAAAGCTTGAGCACAACAATATCATATGAAAGTATTAAAATACTTTGTCACCCGTTTAGCTAAGAAAAAAAAGTTTATCCGCATTTGAATGTTCGATTTATCCTATTGATACGATCCCCATGTACGTATACTGGCCTAATAAATATGAGCTGAATAATGTCCATCTTCGCATTAAATAATATTCATCAAGAACATACCGCATGTAGGCCTACATGTACATGTACATGTACATGTACATGTACATGTAGGCCTACATGTACATGTACCTCGCATGCAATAAGGTTATAGGCCGCGGCCGTAATTTTTTCATACAGCAACCGCAACAAGTTCGGCGGGTATACTATCTCGACTGAATTTATCACATGGCTTCATCAACAGTTTGCTACTCGTGCCACGAGGAACGACGACTATCATGACAATCGTGTGGACGCAAATATCGAGGCGGAGAGAGATGATTGCTTCGAGTGACAGGAGTCGAAGGACTACTGCGAGAACCACGGGCGCAGGCGGGATTCTACTTTAGACTAGCTGACATGTTGTAGCGCAACCATAACCTGAGGAATACTTAGAGTGATATAAGATTTAGTTCACTGATACGAAAAATTGCTCGAATATTGGCCGTGGTATAGGACTAGTCTTCAATCCCTGTATTTTTAAATTGGGGCAGACTTTAGGAAAGATGAGAGCTACATGTAAGCCAAGCCCATTTTGTACGGTGAAATTATAAAAAGCATTTTCTCGACGAAGTCTAACACAGAAAAAATTAGGAAAATAGGGTTCGAGGGCGAGGGTGAGAGAGGCTAGCCACCTTAGGCCCCCCGTCTGTCAACGGTCTTGTTTCGAACCAGAGGCTCTTTTAGCATCACCATCCATCTAGGCCTAATCATCCTCTAACACCGAGACCAGTGGACAAATTAGCTCACAGTTTGGAGAAGCGATAGTAAATAATATTTTATCCTTCAGATAAATTGACGCACGACTGAAATGACGAAGGAATGAGAAATTTGAATGATTATCAACGCAAAATCGTCTGAATACCGATATAGCAAATGCATAATTAATCATTAGCCTGTGTCATTATTAATTAATGCTAAAGGGGTCTAGATCGACTTCTCATTCTTCTTTTAAGGGGGTTAAAATTGATCCCCCAACACTTTTTTAAAATTTGAACTGGGGTAGTCGGGGCATGCAACAGGGAGATCAAACTATCCCCCCCGAGGCAAATCGAACCCTGACCTCTGCGGCGTGAGGCCTCCCGTTGACGAGATGCTCGGACCCTGCGGCGTCCGTCTCCCCCCAGTGGACGTGGACCTGCTCGAGCACATATGTGTAGTCCCTGAGCGGCCCGCCGCTTATATCTGCAACGTAATATACGTCTTCAATGGTACGGTATTATATGGACGCTTATATCTGCAACGTAATATACGTCTTCAATGGTACGGTATTATATGGACGCTTATATCTGCAACGTACGTGGCATACATTAGTATCACTAAACATTAACAGCAGCACTATTCGCCAAGTCAATGACAGCAATCAACATGAGATAAACAAGATGAATTATTAAATACAAAGTGAATGAATGAATGAAAACATTTTTATTTAAAGCACAGGCCTATTCAACGCGTAGGCTTGTTTTAGTTCAACAAGTAATCAAGTACTGTAGCATGGCTTGAAATACATACATGACGGGCTCTGAGCGCCACACATCCAGAGCGCCAACTCATGCCAATCGTATTATAACGTACATTAAAATGAATTCCTGAGAGCAGGCGCGTAGTGGTAAAAACTTAAGACTGCAAAAAAGTAACGTCATTCATTCATTCATTCATTCATTCATTCATT
>JAQIWG010010364.1:0-10045 GCA_034695025.1 Chamaedrilus cognettii
AGCCTCCTCAGCCTTCTCAGCCTCCTCAGCCTTCTCAGCCTTCTTAGCCTTCTCAGCCTCCTTAGCCTTCTCAGCCTTCTTAGCCTTCTCAGCCTCCTTAGCCTTCTCAGCCTCCTCAGCCTTCTCAGCCTCCTCAGCCTTCTCAGCCTTCTTAGCCTTCTCAGCCTCCTTAGCCTTCTCAGCCTCCTTAGCCTTCTCACCCTCCTTAGCCTTCTCAGCCTCCTCAGCCTTCTCAGCCTTCTCTCCTAATCTCGTTTCTCGCTGTGAAATCGAATGCCTTGAGCACCGCAATAATATAATGTATATCGCAGTACTTTGACCATTTGATCAACAATTCCGTTCATTTATGGGTGAGTTCCATGCTCCAGAAAGCATGCTGCCGCGATTTAGTTGAAATCCATAGCGAACATGCATACACTTTGGAAACTGAAAATGCGAACCAAAATTTTGCGCATCACGATCTGTCTGATATGTTTTCGATTTAATCCGACACACCTTCTCTCTCGTTTGACTGTTGTTGCATTTGCTCGTGCAAGCCTGAGGCCAGTTATTCTTGGCTTCGAAAGCACTCGATCTGGTTCGACTGTTGATTGCTTCTGTTCATCAAAACCTGAAGCGATATGTCCAAGCCCCACTCGAAACTCAGTCTTGCTTGATTTCTGTTGCTTTTGCTCATGAATGCAAGCCTGAAGCTATTGAATCTTGGCTGCGAGAAGCACTGGGTCTTGTTTGTCAGATTGTTGCTTTTGTTTATCGAAACCTGACGCTTCCTGTTCCAAGCCCCACTCAAGCACTTAGTCCATTTGACTGATGGTTGCCTTGTTCATCAAAACCTTAAGCTTCCAAGACTCACACTCACACTCAGTGTTGCCCTTGTTCATCGAAACCTGACGCTATCTGTTTCCAGTCTCACACTCACACTCAGCCCAGTTTGTTGCCTGTTTGCCCCAGACGGGGACTGCCTGCATGAACTATCTGTTCCAAGCCTCACACGAAATACTCAAGGTTTGGTGTTTGTCTGCATGTTTCCCCCCAGACGGGTACGGCCTGCACGAGGTGTCCTACGTCTGGACGCACGGCCCCATGCACAGCATCAAGATGGCGCCCGACATGACCCTGTCTCAGTTTGACCTCATCGGCCTGCCGCATGGCAACGAGACTGTCGCCCGCCCACACAGGGGTAAGGCGCGACTCTTGATCAATAGGGTCTTCTTTTCTTCTTATTATCTTATTTGGTGGACCTCTATTGGCAATCTCTTGTCTATATCCACGGATGGTGGTGATATAATAATCTCTTATCTATGTAGATCTTAAAAGCTATTGCGGCTCAGTTGCTGTGTGCAGGTCAGTTCTCTCTGCTGTGGGCAGCTATGGATAACCTTAAGCTATTGCGGCTGGCTGTGTATGCAGGTCAGTTCTCGCTGCTGTGGGCGAGCTTTGAGCTGCAGCGTCACATGGGCTACTTTGTGATCAACGTCTACGTGCCGTGCAGCATGCTCGTCGTCATATCGTGGGTCGGCTTCTGGATCAACCGCGAGGCCACCTCGGACCGCATCGCGCTCGGTAACAGCAGCTTTCGGAACATTCTGGAATGTTCTAGAATCTATAGCGTTCTAGAATGTT
Source organism: Chamaedrilus cognettii (assembly GCA_034695025.1). Classification (NCBI taxonomy): domain Eukaryota; kingdom Metazoa; phylum Annelida; class Clitellata; order Enchytraeida; family Enchytraeidae; genus Chamaedrilus; species Chamaedrilus cognettii. The sequence goes on from JAQIWG010010364.1 coordinate 1,624, forward strand.
CTAGACTATTTAAGAACATTCTAGGATGCTTTATATCTTCTGATGTTTTGTGGGTTGTTATAGGGCGTGCGGTATGCAATCAATTATTTCAATATACTCCAATAATACTTGCAACCATGTGTTGGCTATTGCATTACTTCCCAAAAAAATAAACTATGAGGCTCTGCATAAACGAATTGTCTTGCTAGGTAAATTTTATTTTAGCTATCAACATCACTGCTAAAAACCTGCACAAAATGTTGATAAAATTGTTGCATGTACACGTATTGCTATATCAAATGGCCTGATGATCCTGATACGAATGTTATCAAATATTGTGAAATATTAGTTTGCAATTTGACTTTTGATTTTAAATTTCGCGTCCTCGAACTACTTTTTTTTAAGCTGAGAATAGCTTGTTGCGCTAGGGTCCTTATATCCTTTTAGGTATTAGGTAGATCCCATTTCATAGCAATAAATGAAGTATTTTGCTTGTAATATATCAGTTGTGACGCGTTTTAGTTGTAATGACCCTTCGAATTGTTCTGCAATTATTGTACCGACATTGATCAAGTGATCAATCACAATTGGTTGGAGTCAGGCCAGGGGCGTAGTGTGGGGGTTGGCAAGGGGGCATTGCCCCCCCTGCTGGGGTCTGCCCCCCTGCTCTCAGAAAAGTTGACATTGGCATATTGGGTTTGTCCCCCTGTTCTGAGTGGGAATTAAGCCCTTGCCCTGCTCTGAGAAAGTAAAATATTTTGCTCCCCTGGGCTCTATGACTGATATCGTTTATCGTTTGCCCCCCTACTTGTAATCGGGATAGTATTGGACGCGGAAAAAATTTCTGTCAACACGCCCCCTCCGCCCAACGGCCGCCCAACCCCGCTCGTGAGTTCAATTCCAGGGGAAAAGGGTCACAAATGTCATGCAGTGAGCAGAGCGCCGAAATGTCTGCCCCCCCTGCTAGAATTCTTGCTCCCCCCCTCGCTGAGAATGGTCACGCTACGGCCCTGGAGTCAGGAAAAGCATCCGGCCATAAAAACCCAGCTCCAGCAGTCTGCACCAGGACGCAAAGCGTCTAACCCGTGTAAAAACATCGGTTCACGTCAATAATTCTTGCAATTAATCAATTAAATATGCTCTAATAATGCATGCAACGATCCATTGATTTTCGCGTATAGTTAACTGTTTGGGCAAGTGCCTATTAAAGACTTGGCCTACTGCAGAATGGACGACAAAAAGGGCGGGAGTCGCAATAATGAAACATGGAGCCTTTGCTGCGTGCGATTGTTTTCAGTTTTTCCTCTTACATTTTTTTACTGCACTTATTTTGCGCGTTTTTGGGGACTGCCCGTTGTAAACGGTTCATATTTATTGCTTTACACCAGCTGCTGATCAACACTGGGTCATATCAAGTCCACTGCGTTACGATTGAGTTGGCGTTGAGTTTTAACGTTGGACACGTTAGATTCACATTCATATTCACATTCGGAATAACATTACAATGTCAAAACAGACAGACAACAGCAAAAATGTGAATATGAATGTGAATCTGACTTGTTCAGCGCTAACGCAACTCCAACTCAATCGTAACACCGTGGACTTGAAATGACCTCAACACTGCCGCCTTGTGTCCCAGGCGTGACGACAGTGCTGACGATGGCGTTCATCGGTATCGACAACCGGCGCGACATGCCCAAGGTCTCGTACTCTACGGCGCTCGACTACTACGTGGGGACCTGCTTTGCGTTCGTCCTCGCCTCCATCCTCCAGTTCGCCGGGGTGCACCGCTTCACCAAGCAGGGCAGCGGGGAGCCTGGCCCGCCCCTCGACCCCCTAGAGGGGGAGGGGCTGGGGGGGGAATCAGAGTTGAGCGGAGAGGAGGGAGGGGAGGAGGGGGGTAGAAGAGGGAATGGGGGAGGGGAGGAGAGAGGGAAGAGAAGAGGTGGGAGGAGGGAAGATGTGGCTAGTACTGAGGCGCATGCGGAGAACAGCTCGTCGGTGAGGAATTTAGTCTTGGATGCACATTGTTGTTGGGGTTTAAGTACCGTCTGTAGTAGTAAAGATCATAACAACCCAAAGATCTGCTTCCCCTTCTTTAGTCGCCTTTTAAGCTTCGCTCGTGAAACTCTTGGCTGCAGGCTTTTCTTTTGCTACGCCAGTCTGCAGGGGTTATGGGGAACTGGTAATCAAAAATGTAATTTAATTTGTTAAATTTTTTGCTTTAAAAATTTATGTAATGTCATGTGATGAATTGGTAAAGCAAATCTAGCTAACCCATTAATGACACACCCTCTAGCGCGCTGTATATCACTCAATATTGTTCAAATGCAGGTTTTTTTTTGCTTTTAGCCTTAGACTAATACGTGAATTTTTTGCGCGACTTGCTATGTATTATTGATGTAGCTTTTGAATGAACGATGAACGTAGAAAGAAATAAATGGAATAGGCCTACACGTAGGTAAAAAATGTGTACTAAAAATGTGCCCGCAGGCCTGCGTAGCAGGTTTTTGTAGTACACGATTCTTGAAGTGTTATATTTTACGATAACAATTTATCAACACATTTAGGCAAATTGCTATTGTTTTCAGTGAGATCTGTTATCAAATTTTCCATCAAATTAATTAGATTGCGCGGCATAAATTTACTATAATAATTTTGAAATTTAGCGATTCCCTCTTATGTTGCAGGCACACAGTCCACACTCGCAGAGACTCCCCGGCTCTCGTAAAGTCTCCATGGCAACAAAATGGCGGCGACGCTCCACCCTCCCCCACTGGGGCAGAACCAACTCTACCCAGAAGCACCCGCCCCCTCGCGACCCCAACCAATCCGGTGAAGGCAGCGGAACCTGGCCAATCGGAAGCTGCTGGTGGCAGCAAACTTTGGAGGGGCGTGGCCAACATGGACCAATCGCTGCGAGGGCCAGTGATGACGTCGTCGATGACGTCACGGCGGAAATGATGAATAGCGTTAGTAAGCTGGATAAGATGGCACGGATAGGGTTTCCGGCGGCCTTTGTGGCTTTTAATATTTTTTATTGGACTTGGTATATCTGATGGATGACAGCTTTTCTAATCAACCAGTATTCGATCTGCAATACCTTTTGTGCAGTTTCTTCTTTGCCGAACGTACTGCAAAACATTAAATTTTTGCTGCATGTTATTACTGCGGTTTTGCCTCTAAGAAATTTAACCGCACTTAATTTTGCGTTTCTGATGATTGCCCATTAGCCAGAGTTCACTTTAGCCCTTGCAAAATGGGAGTAACGTTACGCATGCTGCTTGTAAAACAGCAGTAGTGTACTCCTATGCCTTCCAAAAAGGAGTAGGCCTAGAGTAGGCCTACTTCACCATCGTCCATTTTTATGAGTAATGCTACTCCTACCCATTCCTAAATCCGAGTAGAGTTTTTAAAAAAAATCGTTTTTGGAGTACTACTCCTACTAAAGTTATCCCTGCCATTAGCAATAGAAGCTTTATTTTTGCTGCATGTATTATATTTGTGTTTTGCGAATTTGCTCGATTCACGAAATTCGCCAAAATTACATGCAGGCGAAAATTTCACATTTACAGTATTTGTACATATTTCTTGCATCTCCAGCTAGATTTAATAGTCAAATACACTGTTGAGCACGTATTGTAGGCCTTCAAAATGTTAAAAAACGTCACAATTTTATGTTTCAATCAATCGGTCGATCCACTGCCGTTATTGAGGTATTTAAACTTTATCTACAGAGTGTACAGAGCCCTGGGGCCTCATTCAGGAAGCAATCTTATGACAATCTTAGTCTTAGATTGTCTTGAGAGAATCTTAGGAAAATTTTATCTTTTTTATTGGAAACTCGCGGGCGAACTGAATTATGACGTCACGGCAGTCCGTCACGGCAGTCAATGGATTATATTTGTTTTAAATTTCAGTTAGGATAAAATTTCAGAAAATCTTAAGAAATGTACGTGAATGAGGCCACAGACTTTTTTCAATATTGACAACATGCAATTATAGGCCTGCTGTTTGACATGCATATTCTTAAATTTGAAATGCTTTATTTATTGCAACAGCAATATAACTACATGGTATAAAACTACAAAGTTAAACAATTCTAATTGCTGACTGGCTACTTGTATCCTACAAAACTGACCAAGTTCATATAAAACAATACTCCGCCGTTCCTGGAAAGAATAAATTTAGTTCATGTTACATAGGGCCAGTTGTTCTATAAAGTGTTATTCAAATAATCTCAGGTCAATTTTAGAACCATAAATAAATCTCGAGTTGAAATTTGACCTGAGATAATAAATTAAGCGATTCTATTTTTTAGTGACGTCATATTTGCTCCGCTAGAGCTAAAATTTAACCAAGCAAGAAAGCTTGATTTCGTGCATGCACAGAAAACTTACCAGCAGCGAAATAACATCCCAGTTTGATTGACGCCATTTTCCCACTTGTATTTTTTCCAAGCACGCACGAAATCACGGTTTTATGCCTGCGTTGGGTTATACCCTTACTGTTTACAACCAAATAACTCTCGATTGCGCAACTGGCCGCTAAGAAACATTTAGCTCAAATGCTTGTTTCCCGTATCAGCACTTTGTTCCTCGGATCCCTCAAACACACGGTCGTCCCGTCCTTCTCCAGGGTGCAGTACAGCCCCCCCACTGACAGCCCCTGCCCCCTCCCCCGCCCCCGGCGAGCCCCCATCACCACCCGACACATCTTCGCGTTGCACACTGCCCCCAGACAAACGTAGGCGGACGTCGCCGCGTCAAAAACCACAAACAAGTACACAGTCACCGGCCAGTTGGTGAACGCGGACACCGTAGCAAGCGTCCACGTAAGGGTGGCCAGCAGGGACAGCTGGAAACAAATAGTGTATCGCTTCTCGTTTGTCTTCCTCTCGCGTTCCTTTTTCTCCCTTCTCTGTCTTTCTTCCGCTCTGAGCGTCTTCTCCATCAACGTCTCATCCTTCATCTCTCCCTCCTCTTCCCCAGTTTTCCTCGTAAGTGACCCCCTTTGTGGCGTCCGTCGTTTGGGACGCAGACAGAGCTTGCAAAACATCACGGCAAACATCGCAAAGTTCCCGACGAGGGTCAGTCCGAGAGGAAGGACGAAGAGCAGCAGCTGGGTGAGCCCGACGACCCAGCAGGCCTCGAGGGGCGCATCCGGGTCGTACCACCCATCGATGCGGAACGCCGCGACTGCGATGGACGCGGCAACAAGCGCCAATGGCAAGGTCCAGGCGTACAAGGAGAAGAGGAGAAACCCTGCGCAGCAATCAGTCGAAGCCGCCGTGTCAGTAACCGCCACGTCGCCCCCCGCGGTAAAACAAACACTAGATCGCCCCGACTGGAAGTGAACTCTCAGAAGGGATCTGAACACGATCACGGACATGACGTTAAGCCAGAAAGCAAAGGCGAGGGATGCAAACTGAACGGCCGCGGAGAGACAAAAACAAGTGAGAGAGTCCGGGTGAAGTCGCTGAACCACCACGATTGCCAGGTAGAGGGAGTGGGTCAAGAGAAGGCTGAGGGTCAGACAGAGAAAGGCCTTGCCGAACGTGTCGCGGCGCAGCTTGCCGTAGACGCAGAAGGCGCCGAGGGGCACGAGGAGGCAGAGTAGGGAGAGGACGACCCCCACGAGGGAGGCGAGGCGCTGAGGGGGGGTGGCGTAGCCGAGCAGGGTGAAGTTGGTGCGGCGTCTGGGGCCACCGTGCGGGTGCGCGCGCTGGTCGAACTGAACACAATCAAAGCAACTGTTCAGTTATCTGTGTGCGCCGTAGGAAAATATAAATTTGCCAGGCTTTACATAGGTACATGAGTCGTGTAGATGTGGGTGTAGTCTCAGGCATTTCATGCAACGCGGCAATAATCCAATGTAGCAACCAATTCAGGTAGCAAAACAACAATGATCAATTCAATCATCAATCATGACATCGTTACCGGTGTAAAAAGAACAAAAAGAGAAATGCATTTTGAATAAGATTGTATAAACAATGGGGGGCCGTGTTCAGATAAACCATTGGATTGGTGGTTGCCAAAGTTTTGTAGCGTCAAGTACAACTAGTGCGCCAATGATGGTACTTTGATACTTGCCGACGGAATAATAAAGTGAGCTTGAAGTAAATCGGATGCAATCACTTTTAGCCCTTAATTACACAGCAATGCTTGTGCACAGTGAAATCAACACAAGTGCCATAACTAAAGTAATTCTAGTCCACTTAGAGCGTAACATTAACAGACATGCATAGGCAACAGATTATATAAACATTTGGTCTTAACTTCTCTTTCCGTTTAGCGCATTACATGGACGTTGCAAAAGGATACGTTAAAATTAACTCTACTGACTAACGTAATGCCTGTGCATACCTTGTCAGAATCATCAAGGTCTATGTTCCTCTGACAGACGACCAGCGTGCCGTTGTCAAAGCGATAGTCCCCTTGTTCAAAGAACTTATTCAGTGACTTGACGAACACGCTCCCGTTCCTCTCCGGCCAGTGATCACCCCCAGCCACCTCCACCACCTCATCGCAGTGGTGCACGATGCTTTGTAGGCCTAAGGGAATTTTTAACAGCAACTCGTCAAAAGAAAGAGTTGTGGCATCACCAGCGTCATCATCAAAATCATCGTCGTCGTCGACGTTCAATAGATCGCGCGTCGAGGTAGACATTAGAGAGTTCCTTCTCTCATCCGAATCTATCAAGTTGTCCGAACCATTATTTGTGGTCTGTGGCCCCTCGCATATTCCCTCGCGAAACCGCTCGCCCGGCCCCGAGCAATACATCAGACGACATTCACCCAAAAACGGATCGAATACACTTCCGGTATCTGGGCACGCGGTGAATCTGGCCTCGCTCGTGGTTCTCTGACTGGTAACCGCGATCTCGCGCCGGTTAAAGTCAAACCGCACGATAAGCGGAGCAGCATCACCCACGATGGTTTCCTCCAAGACGGTTCCAGTATCCAGGTCGACGTCGGGTGAACGCGTGTCCTCGCAGCGCAGGTACGTGTCGTTGACGTAGTTGCAGCGCGCGCAGTCGCGGTTGCGAAACACCCTGCTGCCAGCGTACACGTACTCCGTCTTCTGTCGACAGCGGCGCGCCACCACTCTGTCCGTCCAGCGCCGGTCGCACCGCCCGATGTTGGAGGTACACCCCCTAGGTGGCGACTTCTGAACCTCCTCACTTTCGATACTCACTCCCCCCTGCGATCCTGAAACTTTGTCCCTTTCGGTATTCAGCCCATCTTCGCGGGCTCGGTCCGCCACCGAAGGAGAATCGAATGTCTGCGGGGGTGCGACGATCACCGTGCCGCAGCTTGCGGAATGAAGAAATCTCAAGAATTCATCGTTGAGGCGTGTGGGCTGGGAGGAGAAATGTTTCCCGGGGGGTGAGTTTGTGGAGCAGTGTTGAACGGCGTTCCAGTAGATGGGGTTGGTTTCACCCCAGCACAGCGCGCAGTAGGCGTTACTGTAGAGGACTCGCGATTGGCTGCTGCTCACCGGAAGTCGATAGAAGGTGTCAGCGTTAACGTCGGAAGCTGCAGTCCTCTCGCAGCGACTGCGAACAAACAAATCCGAGTAGCTTTCGTCGCATCGCTCCACAACCCACACCTCACCGAGGAAGCTCCGCGTTCCTGGCAGACGACGACAGGTGGAGGCTTCGCGCGGGGGTGCGGCAAGGACGTCAGGGGAGCTAGTGGAAGCGGGGAGGGGGTGGTAGTCGTGGCAACAGTCATCGTAGAGCGTACAGAGAGGATCGCAGTGACAGTTGCGCGTGTAGAGGGCTGTCTCCTGTCCGTCGCAGCGTCCGCGCAGCTGGCACACACTAGAGTTGAGCTGGGCGTGACGGTCATGGGCCCGTCCAGACGCCTCGCCGCTCGAAGGGTCAGGGGAATGGGGCTCTGCCCGACGCACGCGTTCGGAAACCGCGGAAGAAATTTTCAATTTAGCGGATTGGATGCTGTGTAAGTTTAAAACCTTAGCCTTATCTGAATCTGCTCTGTGCTGATCCTTCGAAGCAAATTTCACAGCTACGGTGGTGGATTTCGCATTAGTTTGTTCATGGCACGGAGATAATGCATGGCTCTGTCGGTGATTCGGCGCGTTATAAGTGAGGGGCGTCAAATCGGGTTCGTTCGGGTCGCGAAGGGCGGTCGAGAGAGAAAGCCGAGTGATTATGAGAAGGAATAGCGTTCCCATCGCGGACGTTATGGAATGCTTCATGTTACGGCGTGGACTTTGATCTCATCGATTAGTTAATGGGGTACTCCCATAGTAGTATAAAACACTAGTGTAATGTATTGTCTTGCAATACGTTGTGCGCATGTAACGTTTGTCTTGCATTGACTAAGGCATCAAAGCGAATAGTCAAACAAAAGGCCGTGGTTGAGGCTGTGTCCATGGACCTGAAACCATGAGCGGCCATGACCCTGCAGCAAAAATCA
>JAQIWG010010365.1:0-10044 GCA_034695025.1 Chamaedrilus cognettii
ATTGTTTCTACAACACGCCAATATTGGGGAGTTGTCCAAACAATCCTGGATCGTTCAACTACGGTTCCAATAACTCTGTATTGAACAACTCGGCCTAAATGTTTATGATAAAATGGTCGAGGGAGAGTTTCGGTTCACCTTGTGGTTTCTGCGCAAATCTTTTCGGTTACCGTTTTGCGCCTCTCTCTAGGAATGTTGCTTAAATGTTGCGATTTATTGTTCATAAAGAAACAACATTAACATATTTTTTCCGATATTAGGAACGTTCCGTGGCTAGTTCTATTTAAAGGGTTAACATATTTTGTTTTTGCAAAAGGCATGGGCTGAATTCAGTATCTAGTATTAGTTTTGACGGCCTATTCATACCTGTCATGTATTCCTCTGAAATTCTGAATCTGTTCTTATTTAAAATCTGAAATATTTAAAACTGTCAGACAGTCATTGTGGAGTATGCGATAAAATCAGGGGGCTTATACTGGAATATCTTTTTTATTTAACAGCCATTATTTGTCACATTCATGCTCTTTACTCAGAATTCAGGTTTGAGTTCAGAACTTAACTCAGTTTCTTGTGATATCTATCCTGCCTATGAGCGACATGCACGGTAGCCTAGTGTTGTTTAACCTACGATATCAAAATAATATTGCGAAGCAAATTAATACGGGTAATCTTAGTCCCAACAATCACAATGATTTTATAATAAAATGTGAAAAAGTAATAAATTAAGACCATTCTGATCGATTGATATCATAAATTGATCAAATTTGGAAAGACGTATAATTGTAATAAAATAAGATCTGTTCTGTTGTTAGAAATTTGTTATTAGCGTGAACTACTCAACTTTCTGATGTTAAATTTAGTGCTTTATGATATTGACATTAAACATGAGCACTGTCGGTGATTCGGCATGTTCTGGCATGATGTTATGTTGATATGATACTGCTGGATATTTTTATATGAAGCGTTTCTCACCAATTAAAGCAGCAAATGACTAATTGCTGAAAAATCTTCACTGTATTGTTGGAACTGAACATATAAAAATTTTTTTATCAAATACTAGACAAGCACGAACTAGAACTTAAGTCTTTGTAAACTTAATTTATAAATAGCAAAAAATAATTGTTCATTGACAACAATACTGAGCTATTTATCATGAAGAAGAATATTCCTGAACAACTTTAGTATAACAAAACACACTTACATACAACAATATTTACATCTATTTACATTGATCTAGACAGTTTTTGAAGCATTAAAATTAGCATGATTGTTAATTTATATATTTACAAAAAGATCGGGTGGTTTTGGGTTTTTAAGGACCGTGTGTAGTAACAAAGACTATTATAGTCCAGTCTGTGCGGAGGGCCATCCACAGAATCGCTCCGCCTTCTTTAGTTGCCATTTACGATTCGCCCAGGGAGCTCTGGGCTGCAAGCCAATTCTCTCTTCCTTTAAGACATTTTTTTGCATTGAAATTACATGCAATGTGATAGCCGTGTAATATTAACAAATATAGTACATAATATGTATGTATGTATGTATATTGCACTTTTAACGCACCAAGAATATGTCATGCAAACGGAGATGGAAAAGCATCGTTTGCTTGAATCGTAGGTGCGGGAGAAGTGCAACAGACTACGTACAGAAAGCGGATTTGAAAAAAAGAGTTTTCATAAAATGAGTAATACATAACTAACATAATACATAACTAACATAATACATAACTAACATAATACATAACTAACATAATACATAACTAACATAAAACAACCTGCGCTGTATAGCAAAAAGTTAACGCCATAACACACAACAGATGACAAACCCATTTAAATTTTACACACTTTACTTCACGGTTTAATTATCATGGTAAATGTAGGCCTATGCAAGAATATTTTTAGCCCTTATAAAACAGGAGTAAGGCCTCTTACAAAAATACGAGTACTACTAACTATACTAGCCTCTTGTAAAAATACGAGTACTGTTAACTACACGGGTAATACTACGCTTGCCCATTTTACATTAGGTGTACAATTTAAACCAAAATGTTATTTTGGCGAAATAGGCCGGTTAAAAAAATTATTTAGCATGTATGTTCTTAATTAGCATAGTACCGGTATTTCTAAACTTGACTTGTGAATGCATAAAAAGTATCCAACCAATACAACACTGACGCCAAACACAAACAATTTCGAATACAGTATGTTCAAGCTAAAATATTTAAATAATCACACACACGAATGATACAAATATTGATAATAAATCTATAAATAAATATACAACCTGATGATACATCATCATAGATTTAGTCAAATTTCGGAGATCTCACAATTAGTTTATTACTTTCTAGATCGCCATCCGCTTGTAGCTAAACCAACTGCCTTTTTATCGTTTATTCCGCCAATGTCCATGCTTTCACACAGGTTGAGACGTTTGCGCCTTGATGTAGACTGTTGGCTAGATTTTTATGGCTGGATGCCCTTCCTGACGCCAACCAAATAAATAATCAGGCGCAATTGCACCCTCACCTGGGTGCAAACGCCTAAACCTGTGTGAAACATGAACATCAACGAAATTTAGACAACAAAAAAGGCGGTTAGAGAATTTAATAGTCGATCTCTCAACCAATACCACACACAGTAATGCCTGTAATGCCTGCACAAAGTGCATTCTTTATACATCTAGACATGCCAGGAGACGCGCAAGCCATAGTTTATGGAAAGTGCGTTGATCTTTCTTTTTTGTCCACCGTGCTATGGTACTACACACAATATAGTATCACATTTGTATACATGACATCATACTAATCACAAATGTCACATATCTTAGATGCGGCTTAGATCGCTGGACCCTTCAGGTACGTCGAGCGTTAATTGAGCATTGGACATGTAACTAGATGAAATGAAGCTCAAACAGCTTACAGACTCGTAGCTGGAGAAATGAACCCTGCTTGGAGGTCGCTGTTATAGATTGCTTTAAGGCACAGCAGCGCACTAAGGCCATTTTTATGCGAAAAAACTTAATTAAATTCAAAATTCGTTCACACAAGCAAATGTGCCGTATTTTAAATTCAAATTAAGCAAAAGCAGTACAAATGTGTGAGCATAAAACAATAAAAATATCATGGACGAAAACTTCAAATAAAATGTCTGATATCAAGCTTTCAAACAGAAAAGTAGCAGAACCTATAATCAAATTAAACCCAAGTTTGTGCATAAGTTCACAAACTACAGCTATAACTTACTCAGGGTTTGGGAGAGAGCCTAAAGTTCAAAACAGACACTAAACTTTATTTTTTTGTTAAATGACAAAAATAGAAGCAATTTCATACTCTAAAAATTGAAAAACGTCCAATGGGCAAAGCCCATTAACGCTTTAAAATATCAACCACACACTCAGTCATGAAGAAGGATATAAACTCAATCGGTTCACATTTTTCAAAGAATTTAACGAACAAGTTGCGCATCGAACTCTACAGTATCACGTAAACCATACACTCTAAGAGTTTCAATTGAACAGTATGTACTTCGTATGTATGGACAGTATTATGTATATATACTTTAAGTATTTATTGATTCATCACCCGCACCTTGGACTTTGGAAGGCAGGGTTTTATTGGACTGCCTGGCCAACGTTATTATCTTTAGCCTACTGGTGCTTTTTATTCTATCTTTCCAGGCCAATTTCGTGTACTGGAAAACGCAAGCAAAGACGCGCGAAAACTATTTTCTCATGAGAACCGTGAACCAACGCGACATACGTCCTGCGACTTGCAAGGCGCGCATGTTTCTAAGTGCAAGGCTTGGGTGCTGATCTGAAGATGTGTAAGACGCTGACAAGAACGAATGTGACGACTGCGCCGCAGAAGCTGCCGAGCTGCGTAACGATGCCGCACCAGAGAAGCGCGCCGCGACTGCCTTCCACGCGCAGGATGGATGCCACCGACACGCGCACAAACGCGTTGAGCGCCGAGTTGACCACTGAACTCGCGACCTGTGACGAACGTGTTGAAACAAAACTGTGAACCAGCTATTTAATATCCTCATAAAAATCCGAAGAGACATTTTCAGAGATTTTAGCTAAGCAGATAATCCTTTTTGTATGCTAAACATTAATTGTTAATCAAAGTACTAGATAATTAAAACAAGTGTTCATCTAATCACATGATCAAAACAAAAGTTCAAATGATAGGTTGACTTACCCTAATAGGATAATTACCATACCATCATTACAGCATTTCAGTAATGGGAAAAGGTGAACTCGTAGAACTCATTTATCATTTTATATAAATATATTCATTAATATTGATTTCTATTCAAATTTAAATTTGACCTGTATGCTATTCCCAGCTCGTAAATTGCATCATCGATGTTTGAACAAAACAGCAATCCAGTCGTTGAAGATCTTTTAGTATGATTATAGCTGATAAGATTAGCACTATTTATTCACCCTAAAAGGATACCCGTACCAAAATTGTTACCGTAATTAAAAGAACAAAAGAAATAAACTAGGTAACAAACTATGAAATGATAAACAGCTCCCGACACATGCCAAACAAAATTTAAAACCTGCATTGCAAAGCCAACTGTTCCATTCGTATCTCAAAACTTTCTAACGCTCCGATACTCACTATAACGATAGCGCCGACGAGTGTCCCCTTGAGCCAGGGATCGGGGCTCTGCCCCGCCAGCACCAAGTGAAACACCCCAATGGCCGCCGCCCCCCCCGTCAGCCCCCCCACTACCTTCACCTAGTGATGCAAACAAAAAATTGTTATCAAAAACTTTCTTCAAAAGAAACTTTCGCACCCAAAGCTTCAATGAGGGTTCAATTTTATCTCAGAAATGCTCAATAAAACTTGAAAAAATCACATCTAAGCAAAATTAATTCGACAAAAAATATCAGAAGCCAGACAAAACTGCAACATCATATGCATGAACCATCCACACTGACATGAGACAAAATATTCTAGACTAAATTTATCAAACACTTTTAAAGTAAAAAGATTCAGAACGAATATTTTGCCATAATTGGTTATACAATTTAATAAGCAACAAATGACGCCAGACAAAATATTCAGCAAAAAACCTTCTCCCAGAAAATTTATGCATCTTTCGGCTCAAAGAGAAGCAGGTAAATTTGCATCACTACCCTTACCGTCGGACGTTTCAGAAACATGGACGACAGCGTCGCGAGCGGCCCGGCCACCGACGACAACCGCACGGCCAGCGCATACACCACGCTGCCAAACGGCAGGCAGGTGTAGGTTTGAGTCGCCGGCAGAATCCCGTTACTCATCGCGCTCACTATGCCGATCATGACTAGCAGCGCGACGTAGCGCAACATATCCATCGGATTATCGGTTGCCAGGGCGGAATTGACGACTTGGACAGTCGGCGCAGGTCTTTCAGATTGCTGCAGAAGGCCGTTCTGTTCCCCCTCGCGGGAATCGTTCCTGGATTCTTTTGCACCGTCAGCGTCGCTCTCCTTCAATATATAGTTAAATCCTTAAAAATCTTAGATATCAGCGCTGCCCAAAGCATCACAGATCTCTCAAAAATGTTTCAATAAGGGCTATCAGCGTCGCTTTCCTTCAATAAATCATCAACTCATGAAAATGTAAGATACGAGTGCAGCTGCCCAAACCAACATCAATCTTTAGAAAATTAATTCATGAATGGCTATCAGCGTCACTCGCCATAAATAAATGGTTAAATCTTAAAACTCTTAAAAATATGAGTGCTGCCAGAGGCATCACAGATCCTCGGGAAATATTTTATTAAGGGTTTATCGGAATCATTCGAAAAATATTTAATTAATAGAGCTCTATCAAATTGAGTAGTGCACTGTATTGACCACAAACAGATGAAAACGGGTCAAAATCTTCTAAATAAATTCAGGTAAAATCAATGCTACAAAACTAGATAAAACATGCATGAAAAGTTTAGGTTCCGCTAATCACCTTATCGTCGCTCATTACCGTAATGTAATTTACTGTAATTACTGCAAACGTAATTACCGCTTGCAACACTACCTTCATCTCGTTCTTCGTCCCATTTCTCGTCGATTCGTTCGTCGCGGTCTGCGTCACTTCCCCGACCATCTCGCGCCGACAGAACCGAGTGAAGTTGAGCAGATAGAAGGCTGCGCCGGACAGACAGAGACAGACGGCGAGGAAGCGAAGAAACGCGTCGACGGAGAAGTGCGGGGGCGGATAGACGGCGCTCACGTATGTCTGGTTGTCGTACGAGCCCGTGTCGTTGTTGATGCGCGTCGCGTTGACACAGTCCGGGGCGCGACCAACACCCTGTGCGTAACGTTGGAGATATTCATGACACAGTCCAGGGCGCCACTAACACCCTGTGTGTACTGTTGAATATATCAAAACATCTGTCTTACGCCAGGGCTCGACCAATAAACACTTGAATTGTGGCATTCATCTTCTTCTTCTTCTTCTCAAACGTCAACTTCAATACTGAATCTAGACTTTAACATCAGAACTGAATCTTGACTTCCAACTTTAATACTGAATCTTGTCTTCAACAGCAATAGCCTACTGCTTCTTAACTTCAACTTCAAAATAAAATCTGGACTTCATCTTCAACATCAATACTGAATCTTGACTTCTACTTCAACTTTGATGCATAATCTTGACATCAACTTCAATGCTGCATTTTAACTAAACTTCCACTTTAATACTGAATCTCTTAACTTCAACTTCAGCAATGTAAGTGAACTTCAAGTTGAAGCGAAGATTCAGCACTGAAGGTGACGTCCAGATCGAAGTCATGTATCAAATTGAACTCACGTAGCTCTCATTTACGTTTACAACAGCAGCGTCATTGATCTAATGATTGATCTACTCAGATTAGCACAATTTATGTTTATTGATTAGCGAGCAAAACCCACCTGCGCGAGCCCGACAAGCCCGGGTACAAGCCCGCAGAGCCCCTGCCCGATGTAGTACGCCGCGATGTAGACCGGCTTGAACCGTGCCATGTACGGCAGAAATACCACCGACGACATACAGCTAACAAGCGCCGTGCACAGCACCAGCGCGATAAACGGCACGCTCCTCCACGCGCCAAACACAAACACCGTCGTCGTCCACACAAACGACATGACAAACATCGAAGTCGCAGCCGTTGCAATGATCCCAAATGTCACGGCGATCTCGCCGTCGCAGTTCCCTCGCCGCGCGGCGGTTGTTGCCGCAACTCCGCGTCTATTGGCACGGATTTTATCGACGATCGCGTAGATCGCCGGACCGACGTTCGCGCACTGAATGGTAACGGTGAGGTACGCGGGGAGGGCCCAGGCTTCGGGCAGCACGTTGACCATGAGGGGCATCTCCACCCAGATCCCGACGATGTCGATCCACGTCGACATGGCGAACATCATGACGAGAAGGTAGACGGGCGCCGAGGCCGTTCGCAGGTTGTCCAGGAAACCCATCTTGGTGGAGGGGCTGGAAGCAATAGAAAAAATGATGAGTGTCGCTAAGGATGGTGTTTGGGGAAAAACGGCGACGAAAAAAGAGAAAAAGCAGCGATACTGCAAGAAAAGCGGCGATGATGCTTTAAGCCAAACAATGGCGATAGCGTTAGGACAATGTGGCTCAATGCTATTGAGTATATTGAACAAGGTGAAACCTTTCATATTCAGTCTTTTTTCATCATCGTCAGCTCTGAATTCATTCAAGATGGCTTTGGTCTCCAATTAAAAAATTAATAAAATATAAATTTGGGGCGGGGTTATTTTGACCGTGCGCACTGCAAAAAATCATACGTTAGGGTTAGGGTTGCCAGATTTTTATCGTTCAAATAAGGAACACAAAATGTTCAGCATGCATGATGACATCGCTACTTAGCATCAACTACATGACTTGCCATCATCCGAGTGCATTGTAGAATGCTTGCTTGTCTAGTGGAACAATGAGGAAATGGACAATTCCAGCAAATCCGGTAACTTCTGAGCAACTGAGAGTCGGCACGCATATTTCTGCACTGTTTAGGTACTAGCTCGTCGGTTGGTGCTTCTGAACTTCAATGGACGAAGCGGTGTGAAATGACTCAAGGAGTAGAGTATTTCACCTTCTCTGGTGTACACGATGTGGTGAAGATCGGTTACTACAGGATCTCCAGGTTGCTTGCCTGGGCGGATAGATGGGACCATCGTTGGAAATGTTCTCCAAAAGGTGTGAGTAAGTGGTTTCACTTGGTAAGGCTGACTGGTTCCAGCGATTTTGAAAATCGTCTCCCATTCTCTTGTAGTAAGTTGCAACTGAAAGGATTTGGGACACAGTAGAACTCCTTGCAGGTCCATACACGAAACAAGTAGTTTATTGTTTGCGATGCACGCTGTTTGGTCCACTGCTTTCGCTTCACGTGCACAATCTTTCTGCTCATGACTTGTGTGCATTCCATTCACTTTCGTCTACTAAACTGTTTTTGTGCCCGAGACACAGATCACATTGATCTTTCCTTGTATGGTATAGCGCCAGAATCATTTGCTTAAAGATCTTGTTAAATGCTTTCTCAGACACACGAGGAGCTGCTTGAGTTTGTGATCTGTAAGCGTCATACAGCTTACGAATGGAACAACCGGCTTCAAGATACAACAATGTGGTCTCCTTTCTGCAGCAGTGAGCGGGCATTTTCAATAGTTTTTTGAGAAAGGTCGTCACTGTCTCCACAGCAGCTAGAGGTGTTGTATTTGTTTGTGCTTTACCTGCGCGATCATGTTACCAGGTCCCGGACATGACACTAAACTGTGGCCGGCAGTCCTGCCCCTGCTGCCACCATTGGGCAGGACGAAGCGTTGTGAAAGAGTGTCTCTAAGTCACTGGTCGTGGATTACGAGTGTGGCAGTAAGCCAATTCAAATCCCGGCCGCGGCAAAGATTTTGAGTCACTTCGTGCACCCATTGGCAAGGGTGGTTTAAATTCGTCAGCCACAAGTGTTCCTACGATGCATACCACATACGGTGGAACCACCACCAGTGACCATCAGCTGGTGAGATGGGGCATCACCTTTTCTCCGCAAGGGTCTTCCCCGCAAGGGGCTAACACAACAACCGTGTTAATGTTTCTTTCAGTTCTTTACTACTTCATTTGCTTAAAATTAAATTATTAAACAGTAGCCACATCTATACGCAGCCATCGTAACCCAAGGAAATTATTATTATTACAGTAAATCCTAGTCCAATAAAGTACAGCAATCCCGCGTGCAATCAATAATTTTATCAAAATTTTAATATTAGTAATTAAATTATTTAAACATTAACATTTACGATTAGGCCTACAGTATACCTACAGTATACAGCATTTGTGCAGTCTCAGAGCCATTGACTCGCAGATACGTGAAATAGGTACCAATAATTTTTCTGCACGATGTAATCGCGTGTGTACATGCGGGTTTTGTGCAGACATGCGCCTTACCGGAAACTATTTTATAGCGTTGAAATGTCTACTTGGCAGATACGGCATCTGTGAAGTCTGCCGTCGCTATGCTTTGCAAATTTATCAGATGTATATATTAATCAACTTTATTGAATCCTTAAACAATTACCTGGACAATCAGCAACCGATAGCCACTAGTCAATCACCTTTAAATTTTCCTAACTCCTTATCTAGTCATATCAATCAGTTATTTAATTTATAATTATTATTATTGCGTACTATTTTCATTTTTGTCTACACGTGAAATCAGAACGTCTAAGTACAAACTATTGGCCAGCCGAAATATTTAGCATTACCAAAACTCTGCAATTATTATTAGCAAAAATTGCGATATTAGCTATTAAATTCTTAAATATTTATGAATTTTATAATTTAGGTAAATAACCGTATAAACCGGCGTAGCTTTGACACTGAAAGCAATTTTTAAGAATAAACTGTTGCAAACATACAGTAGTGGCCAATTGATTGGACACTTTTCCCGAAAAACATGTTTTTGGTTATTTTTCACATAAGACACAAATTTCTGAAACTATAATGATTCCAATTCACTTGAAATGTAACTACAGATGCGCAATAATGTTTTTGCA
>JAQIWG010010366.1:0-10043 GCA_034695025.1 Chamaedrilus cognettii
CACTTTTTGCACACCTTCGCGATCCTTCGCAGCCTTCGCGATCCTTCGCAGCCTTCGCGATCCATCGCGATCCTTCATGATCCTTCGGACTTTTCGTGCTCCTTTGCGACCGTTTGCGGTCTTTCGCAATATTTTGCACTTTTTGCGCACCTTCGCGATCCTTCGCAGCCTTCGCGACCCTCGCAGCCTTCGCGATCCTTCACGATCCTTCGCACTTTTCGTGCTCCTTGCGATCATTTGCAGTCTGTTGCACACTTTTGCAATATTTCGCACGTTTAGCGCACATTCGCGGTCCTTCGCAGCCTTCGCGATCCTTCGCAGCCTTCGCGATCCTTCACGATCCTTCACGCTTTTCGTGCTCCTTTGCGATCATTCGCTATCTTTTCCACACTTTTGCAATAATTCGCACTTTTTGCGCACCTTTGCGATCCTTCGCAGCCTTCGCGATCCTTCGCAGCCTTCGCGATCCTTCGCGATCCTTTGCACTTTTCGTGCTACTTTGCGATCATTTGCGGTCTTTTGCACACTTTTGCAATATTTTGCACTTTTTGCGCACCTTCGCGATCCTTCGCAGCCTTCGCGATCCTTCACAGCCTTCGCGATCCTTCGCTATCCTTCACGATCCTTCGCACTTTTCGTGCTCTTTGCGATCATTTGCGGTCTTTTGCACACTTTTGCAATATTTTCGCGATCCTTCGCGATCCTTCGGACTTTTCGTGCTCCTTTGCGACCATTTGCGGTCTTTTGCACACTTTTGCAATATTTTACACTTTTTGCGCACCTTCGCAGCCTTCGCGATCCTTCGCAGCGTTCGCAATCCGTCGCAGACTTCGCGATCCTTCACGATCCTTCGCACTTTTCATGCTCCTTTGCGATCATTTGCGATCTTTTGCACACTTTTGAAATTTTTTGCGCACCTTCGCGATCCTTCGCAACCTTCGCGATCCTTCGCAGCCTTCGTGATCCTTCGCAGCCTTCGCGATCCTTCACGATCCTTCACGATCCTTCGGACTTTTCGTGCTCCTTTGCGACCGTTTGCGGTCTTTTGCACACTTTTGCAATATTTTGCACTTTTTGCGTACCTTCGCGATCCTTTGCAGCCTTCGCGCTTTCTCGATGTCACGATTATGGGTCCACACTCACCCAATAATCGCAACAACTCCTCCGAGCAGGCCTAACACTGCTGCTGGCTCATAGCACTGCAGCTAGCTAAGCTGCCAGATAGCCCAGCTGCCAGCTCCAAAAAGGCACTTCGCAACTTCTCGGCCTTTCGCTTCCTTTCGTGGCCTTTCGCCCCCGTTCGTTGCCTTTCGCTCCCTCTCGCACACTTTCGTGAAATTTCGCAATATTTCGCACTTTCGCAGTCCTTCGCGATCTTTCGCAGCCTTTCGCGATATTTCGCCATATTTGGCACTTTCGCGGTCCTTCGCTGTCTTTCGTGATCTTTCGCAGACTTTCGCGGTCTTTCGTGATCTTTCGCACACTTTCGCGGTCTTTCGTGATCTTTCGCAGACTTTCGTGATATTTCGCCATATTTCGCACTATCGCGGTCCTTCGCCGTCTTTCGTCATCTTTCGCAGCCTTTCGCGGTATTTCGCCATATTTCGCACTTTCGCGGTCCTTCGCGGTCTTTCGTGATCTTTCGCAGACTTTCGCGGTCTTTCGTGATCTATCGCAGACTTTCGCGACTCTTCGCGATGTTTTGCACTTTCGCGATGTCACGATTATGGGTCCACACTCACCCAATAATCGCAACAACTCCTCCGTGCAGGCCTAACACTGCTGCTGGCTCATAGCACTGCAGCTAGCCAAGCTGCCAGATAGCCCAGCTGCCAGCTCCAAAAAGGCACTTCGTCCTTTCGCGGTCTTTCGTGATCTTTCGCAGACTTTCGCGGTCTTTCGTGATCTTTCGCAGACTTTCGCGATTTTTTGCAATATTTTGCACTTTCGCAGTCCTTCGCGGTCCTTCGCGGTCTTTCGCAGACTTTCGCGGTCTTTCGTGATCTTTCGCAGACTTTCGCGGTCTTTCGTGATCTTTCGCAGACTTTCGTAATATTTCGCCATATTTCGCATTTTCGCGGTCCTTCGCCGTCATACGTGATCTTTCGCAGACTTTCGTGATATTTCGCAATATTTTGCACTTTCGCGATCCTTCGCAATCTTTCGCGATACTTCGCAGACTTTCGCGATCTTCGTCATCGATGCATTATTTAGACTACACAAAAAAAATATATATCAATTCCTTTGTGTTATTCGACACAAATGCTAGTGAGATCATTGATATTGTCTCGGCGTTTAAAAATAAACAACGTTCAGGATTTGATAATATACCTGTAAACATAATGAAATTGTCTATTAGCTCTTTAGCTGAATCAATCGCCGCGATTGTTAATAGCTCTATGAGCACTGAAATTTTTCCTGACGCTTTAAAAATTGCGGAAGTCTGTCAAATATTTCAAAATTGAGAAACATGTGATTTTCACAATTACTGGCGCATTTCTGTCCTACCTAGCTTTTCC
The DNA here is from genome assembly GCA_034695025.1 of Chamaedrilus cognettii. NCBI lineage: Eukaryota > Metazoa > Annelida > Clitellata > Enchytraeida > Enchytraeidae > Chamaedrilus > Chamaedrilus cognettii. Next base: position 2,520 of record JAQIWG010010366.1, read on the forward strand.
AAGATATTTGAAAAAGTTGTACACAACAGGTTATTATCTTACCTTGATTCTAATTAAATTCTCTGTGGTACTCAGTACGGCTTTAGAAAAAATCATTCTACTCAAATGGCCTTAATTGATTTCTATGATCAAATTAGCAGCTGTGTGGAAAAAAATTATTTTTTAATCAGAGTTCTCATTGATCTGTCAAAGGCGTTGGATAGCTTGGATCATAATATATTGCTAGCAAACCTTGAGTACTACGGAATTCGAGGTGTTGCTCTGGATTGGTTTACAGGTTATTTATCCAATAGTAGACAGGTTGTTGCCTTAGATGGTATTATGTCCAGTCTTAAACCTGTAGCCTAGGGTGTACCGCAAGGCTCAATTCTTGGCCCTCTGCTCTTTGTTCTCTATATCAATGACATTGTAAATTGTTCGGCTTACATCATTTTTATATTATTTGCTGAGGACACTAACTTGTTTTTGTCATGTAAAATACAGTGGAACTTTTTGAAAAAACCACAGGTCGGGGCTCAAGGGCCCCCTTTGACTAACTATCGCGTCATGCTGCTACCTCAACAATGTCGGAATGTCGGTGATGAACGGCGAGACAAATCAGAAAATGATCACACAGCAACAGTCACCAGAGTACAATGAGCGAATGGGTGATGCCTACTGAATAATTAAAACTTCTGCTTACTAAATAATTAAAACTTGTATTAAATCATTCTTCTCTTTCTGAGCATCGGCAGCATCAGTCCCAAAGCCAGTAGGCCTGCCGCAGTGTTGTAGCAGTTCTATTGCAGCTATGGTACCATCCTTCTAGGTATGGATTTACCCAAATCTTCTGCCGCAATCGTTAATTAAAGTGTTAAATAAGAGACGCCGGATCTCTACTGGTATTAGGGATCCCTATAGATTGTGTTTGGGATAACTATGTAAGAACAATAGGCACACATGTACACCGTGAGTCAAAAAAAAGAGACACCAAACTCTCTGCTGCAACTTTGTCAAGTATTGAATAATAATAAAAATTCTTTCACCGCTAGAAGGAGGGGTAAATTTTCAACAATTGACATATAATTATGCTTACCAATGCCTCTTAATAATGTTCACGCAATACACTGTAAAATTCAAGAAATCAAAATAGTCGATTTTCTAACATACAGAGCTAAGTTAACTTCAGTTTTCACAAGTTGCATACATCTATCTGAAATTTTCTATAAATAGAATATAAACATGAAATAGTAACAGTCTCAGGTGTTGCAATATTGGCCTTTTGTACACCAGCACGACGTCCTCGTCCATTCCGTAGCGCTTAGTAGCGGTATGCCGCTGATGCTGTGCAGTCTTCCCAATAGCGTTAGGTCAGTGAGTCATTGACGTTTGGTGATCGTGCTGAAGGTGGACTTTTGCGCCTATACCAATCTTACTCTGTTATTTTTGAAGTACAATTGAATGTAGTTAGAAATCGAGATGGTTTCCTTGCCTCAATAATAATAATAATAATAATAATAGTGGGCTTAGAGTCCGTTTCGGCATCTAGTGATGAGTTATCAGACCTAAGTTATAGCAGAGGTTGGACATCAGTCTGCAGCTACGGATGCAGGCCTTCACTTGCCCTGATCTCAAAAGGAGTATTGTCATGGAAGCTGAGAGGAAACTATTTTAAAGCCGACTCTTAATCAAGTATGGAGATAATGACATCGATCCAGAGTCTGCGGAGGCCGGGTCACTCGTAAGTATAGGCCCAAGTACCATAACACTTCACCCAGGAGATCAGGCATCAAACGAACTCTGGCTCCACCTCCCCAGCCCCGGCTAACAGCACTCTCTACCACCGCCCACCCATCGCTAAACACCCCGAACCGAGCATCGTCTCAAAGACACTCGGGTGAGCCACAAGCACAATGTGGTGTTTTATTCTGTGCGTGGCTTGTTGAAGCATATTTTTACGAATCGGATGCCCTTCCTGTCACTCAACCTGCATAATGATGGCAACAGGGGCGGGGCTACCGGACACAGTTTAACGTCACGTCCGAGACCATTCAAGTGTTGGAGGGTATATTAGATGTACTCCAGCATACGCGCCAAAATTGTTCGGGGGACCGTCGGCTTGAGCCCCGGCCAGGCACCCAGCCGACAACTAAGTAACTGATATATTGAAGGGCAATAGAATACTCAAATTTATTTATAACTTGCGCAAAAACAGATCTATGGTGCATTGGAGTGCATGACCGTGTGCTGCCTGTATGGGTTGTGGTTAGGCCTACCTGCAGAAATTGTGGTCAGGCCAGTGATATTTCAGTTTACTGAAACTGAACTGAAAAGAATTTCCAAAAAACTGAAAATACTGAAACTGAAACTGAAATAATTTTCAGAACTGAAACTGAAACTGAACTGAAATGATTTTTAGGGAAAAAAACTGAAACTGAAAAGAAAAGAGAAACTGAAATGATTAAAAGAATTAAAATCAAAATGATAAATTTTTACTTCACTTCAGTACTGCATAAGATCTTGGTCTAGTGCAATTACAGAAGTTCACTCTATGCAGTTGATTTACTTGACTATAAGAATTATAGATAAATTTGCTCGAAATCGTCTGCTGTCAACTGTGAAAAGAATAACATTGTGAACAACTTTGTTTACATTATTTCTATATCCTGTTTACATTTGTAAATAAATCATGGCGTCTCTCACTCAGCTTCTATCAGGCAGGAAGCGTGAAAGTGGAATTTGGGAATACTTTACTTACAAGGCAGACAAAGACAGAAGTCAGTGCACAGTACTGGATGAGAAGGGATCAGCCTGTGGACATGAAGTGTCTGGAAAAAATGCCACAAATCTTAAAGCACATGTAAGAATACGCCATCCGAGCGTGTACGCGGAGTTTGAGAAAGATGATGCAGCTAAAAGACAACGTGGAAGCGCAGGTACGGTTACTATCATGTCTCTTGTACAGTACTGCAATTAAGCACCATACACCCCTTATTACTTGGTTACTAGGATATGGTTAGTTAGAGTTACTAATTTTTTAGGGTGAATTTTTACTAATTACTAATTAGGGTCAGTGTCCCGGGTCAGTCAGGGACCCAGGGTTAGTGTTTAGAGTTAATATTGAAGGTAAGTAAGGATTTGAGTTAGCGTTAAAGTTAGGGTTAAAGTGAGAAAAAGTCTCGGGCTGTAGGATTCCGTACAAGACTCACTATTATACCATGTCATGTTTTTTTGTTAGTTTTGGTCGGAAATACATAAGGACTTTAGAATTCGCAGTCTAAAATCATATGCAAAATCGTTAATTTTTAATACCTTGTACGTGTAGTCTATATTTAGGGTCGGACTAACGGTCCCCTAAAATGCGAAAGTGAAGAATGCGAAAGTGCAAAATAAACTAACGCCTAAAGTGTGAAATTATTTTCGAAAGAACCATAACCCTAACAAAACCCTAATCCTACCCCTAACCTAAATCCTAACGTATATATTTAATGCTTTTTTATTTCGCATATTAATTCTAACACTAAACCTAATTTTAACCCTAGCTCAAGCCCTAATCTTATCTGAACACTTTCGTATTCCACACTTTAGGACATATTTATCACTAAACATTTTTTGATTCCATGCTAATTTTTATGAATTTCAAGATTTACCTCAAATTCTTGCAAACTTTAACCAAATTTTACATTTTCAATATTTTAGCATTTGGTAATAGGATTTGGTAATTAATAATTAAATTATTAAAATTAAACTAAATTATTGAAATTAAATGATTAAATTATTAAATGATAGGTAATAGGCTAAGGTAATAGCATTTGGCAATTAATTCCAATTTTCTGTTTAAAATTTTCTTTCAGCCACTTGTTCAAGTTCTTCTGGTCAACCACAAGTAACTTCACAAAAAGAACAAGCTGAGCACGTTACTCTGCCTCCGTCACATCAGAGCCAGACTCTTGTCAACTGCTTCAGTCGTAGTGGAAAATGGCCCGATAATTCATCAGAATATACTAGACGACTCGAAGCTGTTCAGAAGATGCTCGTCAGCTCCGGCTATCCTGTTACTATGGTCGATCAATCAGCTTTTCGAAATATGATTCACACTCTGGATCCCAAGTTTCAGTTACCTGGTAGGTACTAAGCTTCGTAGGCTGGTGAAGCATATTTAAGGTTTTTATTGCTTATTGTTTAACTGTTGTAAAGTACTTTTGCAAATGTTGCACAGTTGCAGCACCAAGCTATTGCAGGATCTCTATATAAAATGTCAATTTCATATTCGCACACTTATTCAGATAGTATTTATATCATCGCTGAATTGAAAATTATGTGGCAGTTGATCTGAGTGTGAATTGAATGACATGCTTGACTTGGCTTGAGATTTGAAGCATTAAAAGCTATCGAAAGGAAGGTACTAATGGTACTGACTAAATCAAATTTGTAAGTGAAGATAATAATATGTAGTTGAGCATAATACAGTACTGAGTATACCGTACATTTTATGCACTTTGTGAACCTATTGTATAATTTACTTTCAACACTAATAGAAATAAATGTTGTAATATATCAAATGTAATGCTTGCAAAGTTTGACAAGTTCGCAGCAAATGCAATAGCTCTGTAACTCTGCGGATTATTACTGAAACGGTTTTCATAGAACCGACACTGTCTACAGTGACACAGTACATACTATGTAAAGTTGTAACTTGTAAACGATGGCTTGAATAAGACTGAACTGAATTTTCTAGAACATCCTTTGCATCCGTTGAAAACTGATTAAAACATATAGTAAAAATGTTGTTATTTGTTAAAAATTGTCTGTATTAATAGAGTTTTTCCAATTATTGCTAGCAAATTAGCAATCTTTAATTTCTGCTTAATTTAATTTGGTTAATGTAACTTATGTAAGTTATTATGAAACCAATATAATTTTGAACTTTTGTCTGATGCCTTGAATAAAAATTATAAAATATCTAACTAGTGTCATGATGGTATTAAGTAATATATTAAGTAATGGCATTGGTTAGTGTAGTAAGTAGGCCTATATAGTATTTAGAATAAGCTGATATGTTACATACTGATGACAAGATGTCATTGTTTTTGGTTTAGCTTCAGCGAAAATGAATCGACTGTTGCAGACCAAATGGCAGAAGAGTGTTGCTCATCTCAAGCAGCTACTAGCACGTGCTCGTAGAGTATCCATATGCCTAGATGGGTGGTCAAAGAAAGGATTATCCAGTGCATTTCTCGGAATCTCTGCGTGTTTTTTTGATCCAAGTGCAAATGCGAGCCGACATGTGACACTGACACTGACACAAATTCACCACCCTCACACTGGTGAGATGTTAGCTACTGCACTAAATAACTGCCTGACTGAGTGGGAACTTCGTTCTGATAAGGTGATGATGATAGTAAGTGATAACGGTGGAAATATGGTAAAAGCCATCAGATAGTTGGTGAATGGAATCAAGCAGACGAAGGCAATTTGGAAGAGGAAGACAATAGTGATGACAGTGAAATTGATGAAATGGGTAAAGCAGGAGAAAACATGAGTATTATTAGCAATGAAGAAGAGACCGACCAAATGGCTGAAGACTTTGAATTGGAACTGCCAGACGCCGTTGGTTATAGACGCATGCCATGCATGGCACATACATTGCAGTTGGTCATTAAAAAGGTTTATGTTCATTACAACGTTGTGTTGGGTCATGCAAGGAACATAGTGTCCAAAATAAGAAAGTCTTCAGTGGCAGTCGAAAGGCTACTGGCAAAATGTAAGAAGTCTGTCGTTGCTGATAACATGACGAGATGGAACAGTACTTATTATATGGTAGACAGGTTACTGAAAATAAAGACATCTGTTAACGAAGTGTTGAGCAGTATCATGGTTGATTCTCTGACAGTCACAGAATGGGCTAGACTGGAGGAATTGAGGAATCTACTGCAACCCTTTACTGAGATAACGGACAAATTGCAGACTGACTCACTTTCTCTCTCATATGTCATCCCATCAATTCTGGATCTGGAATGCCACCTCCAGCAAAATCAAACAGCTAGAAGCCTCTGTACCGAGATGCTGACAGACATGCATCGTCGCTTCGCCGACCTACTGCAACCATTCGCTGAGAATTTTAACCCTTTGCCTGCTGCAGCTTGCCTGGTTGATCCATCTGTCGTTGCAGCAATCCTGTCACCCGATATGAAATCACTCCTGGATGCATCTAAAGTATTCTTAATTTCAGAGGTGAATTATTATATTTCAAATTAATAATGTTATAATGTAGACAAAGTAAAGCACATAAAATGTCAATTTAAGCCAATTAATAACAGTCTTGCACACCCATTTTATTGAGGATATTTCCACTATAATTAACTTGTGGTATATTGTGATAATGTAGTTTGAGAAGATTCTAATCTGTTGTACATCAGTTACAGGTTCCATACTTTGTCATATACTTATTTAAATTATTAGATCAATTCATCTTTTCTCTAATTAAGATTAATTAATTTATAGTTCAATTATTTAATTAATTAAATTATAACTTTCCTTCATTAGATAAGGAAAGACATGTGGCAGGAGATTTTGGTTGATCATCAACATACGTTTGCACTTCACAATGCTAATTTGGATTTTAATACAGTAAAAATAAAGCCAAACAAGAACAATTTGTGGTCAGATGCCATTCCTGTCATCAACAGTCTCACGGCAGTATTGTGGTACACATTGGGGAATTTGGAATTTTGGAGAGTCTGTTGTAAAGCCCAAAATTTCTGGTTTACACATATTTTAGCTCTAAATAACTTGCATTTTACATTCAAGATTTGTTCACATAGTTTCTGAAGCTAGGGTCCTTGATGACCGACCATCTTAAATCTTTTGGATGTAGGTTACTAGTCTGCACTAGGCTTAGACTGCTACTATCATTGTACCAGTTATTATGATTATCTGGCAGTTACTGGCATTATCAGTTCTAGAGATAATCGATATTACAAAAAGGAACTAATGAATTTATGTTTTAATTATAATAAATTAAAACATATTATTATGTAGTAAATATGTATACATTATGTCATTGTCATATCATATCATATGGTGATAAAAATTGTTGTGCTCTTGATCTTTTTAGATCTCACGGCAGTACCAGAGTAACCAGACTCCAGCTGAAGTTCAACGCAGTTCCTCTGGTACAGAAATTACTGTTGACAGTCAAAGTCAGCCACACGTCTCTCTGATCTCAGTGAAAGGGTTCAAATATCTCGCCAGCAAGCTGTCTGCTCAACATGACACCGCTCTGTCAGCTTCTGGTGGTTCTACAGACTCTGCTCAGAGTCAGATTAGCCAATACCTAGCCGGGGTTCAAGACTCGTCATTTACTCTTCCGCCGGATACCTTGGCATTCTGGAGAGAGCGACATGCAGTGTATAAAGATTTGGCACCTCTAGCGGAGGACTTACTGGCTGCACCGGCTTCTCAGGCCTACGTTGAAAGGATTTTTTCTGTTTGTGGTCTGTTGACAGCTGGACGCAGAAATAGAATGCAAAAGTCTCTCGAGAT
>JAQIWG010010367.1:0-10043 GCA_034695025.1 Chamaedrilus cognettii
AATTTCAAGAAAGACACTTTGAATAAGATCTGAACATTACTAGGCTTTACAGAGTGTCGGAACAGTGCAATAAATTGATTGTGTAACATCTATTTTACGGCACCGGTAACATGTTTTGCCTTATCATGACTCATTTGTGTGATTAACAATTGTGACATTCCACATATTGATTGACTGAGTATGATAACGAACCACAGCTAAATGAAAATTAACATTAAAATACTATTAAGTACATAGTAACATCTGATATGCTATTTAAATCCTATGCAAACCTAATTCGCATAATGGCGATTTAACATGCGATTTAGTTTCCAACCTTAAAATGATGTGGGCGGGGGTCTTTTTGCGTCCAAATTTCCCATTTTTGGATTTGAGCTTCTTACAACAATACGAACAATATGCCATGGGTGCATAGTGTAATAAAAAATAAAAAATTCAAAACACTCTAACTTAGGCCCAGCTCTTAGGTCTAATAATACCCATATACAGCATCGAAAAAGCCATAAACTATAAATTTTCGGCGCATCTCGGTGTTAATCATCAGGGGCCTGTTACTCAAAACTTCTTAGGCAAATTTTAGTCTTAAGAAGTTCTTAAGAAAATCTTACGCAAATTTTAGTCTTAGTTATTTTAAAGTCTGTACCGTCGCGACGCCACTCGCAATAAACCGAATGATGATGTCGCGGTGGTCGGCGGTTGCATTTATCTTTTCAAATCGTTTTTAGGATTAAGTTTAGGCTTATAGTTACGGAAGCTCTGAGAAGCAGGCCACTGATGTTGAGCTCAACCAGCTGCAAATAGGCGTAGAATTTAAAGTGTAACCATGCGTGTCCTTCGTGAGCTGATGTAAGAAAGGCTGGAGCCTGAGTAACGTTGTTATTGCGCTGGATGAAGGCTGCTACACGAGTATAGCTCCGTCGTTTTCTGATTCTGAGAAAATGTCGACTGGTATAGTTTGGAACACAGAGAGAGAATTTATCTCTGCCTGTCGTGCTTCTATGTTTCACCGTGAATCGTGATCAGATTGTATGCCGCCATCGCTACATGTAGTGCTGCCGCTGCTCTTACTGCTTCGTGGAGCAACGGTAGCTGCAGCAGCAGCAACTGCTGCAGCAGTTACTGCTGCTGCCTCAGCTACTGTTGCTGCTGCTCGTTGCTAAGAAGTTTTAATAATATTTTTTATCAGGTGGCCTATCTCAGGTAGGGTGTTAAAAGGTACTCGGTGTTAAAAGGGTTGACACTGTTGACGGACAATCTTTTTGTAGCGAATCAAGAATGAACAGAATCTAGAATCAATGAAGGCTAATGTAATTTTTATATATAAAACACGGCTATGGGCAAAATCAAAGCTTAGAAAAAATATAGAGTTTTGTATCATCGGCATAAACATTTATATGGGAGAAGCAGAAGTTAAGTATAGCTTAGGGGAGTTGAATGTAGTGAGAAAGGTCCCCGAACCCGCCTGTGCAACGCCTATTTTCATTGGTAATGATGGTGATGGAGAGATGAATAGACAGACTGGCGAGTGAGCCGTTTACTATATATATAGTATCCTATATACTATATACTATATACTATATGCTATATGCTATATACAATATACTATATACTATATACTATATACTATATACTATATACCATATACTACATACTATATAGTATACCATAGCCGCTTAAGGGACGGGGCGGACGCGTCCCTTCCGTGAATAATCCTGGTCTTCTTGGAAAATGCATTGATGGGGGGGACGCATCTCCACCATGAATTGTGTTGGTCCCCCCAAGAAAAATGAGTACAGGACCTTGGTCGGAAAAATTCTGTCAGCACCCCACCCCTCGCCGTGAGTTCTGCACGGAAGAGTAATTCGGTCTATTTAGACATAACTGAACTTGAGAAAAGACTGTGGAAAAAGTTTTGTTTAAAAATTTGGTCCCCCCCCACCGCCAAATCCGTGGCTACGCCCCTGTGAGTGAGAGTAACTGTTGATAGAGCAGGCAGTGGCGTCCCTAGGGTCGGTGTCACCAAGTACGGTAACTACATGGTGTCACCCCACCAACCCACCAAAACTCTCGCGACAGTGGGGGAAGAGCGAGGGAGGTGCTGACAGAAATTTCCAAAGAAATTGCCAACGGTCATTGTCATATTGTGGGTCATTTCTAAGATCTGTCATTAAGAACTTTTAACTTTTTTTATTCTAAAAGTCGACAACATGACACAAAAATGCTTCGATTTTTTTTCTCAAAAATTTATTCTTTAAAATTTAGGTGTCATCCCCTAAAATGAAATGGTGTCGCCCCGTGCGGTCCGCACCCCCACACCCCCCTCACGACCCCCGAGTAGCTTTCGAAGGGGTTTTTAGATTACCGTAGTTTATGGTAATCTGAGATCGGAAATTTAAGCAAACTATTGTAAATGACGGTAATTTATAATAAATTACCGATTCGGAAACTTATCCTGATTTTCTTCTTATAAAAGACGTCGATTTTGGCATGAAATTCACTTGAAATGCATCTCATAACAAAAACCTGGCCCGTAGAGCATCGTCGTGTTGCAGAATTCTGGCATGATTTGGAAATTTTATTTAATATTTTTAATCGTTCTGTAGTTTGTCGGTCAGAAATTTGCGTAGTCAGATAGATTGTCATAGTTTACCGGTAATTTAAGAATAGATTATGGGTAATCTCAATATTTTAGTTTACTGGCAATTTTCGAACGCTACACCCCAGAGACAGGACAGAATGGTTGAGAATGGATACAGAGTCATTAACGTGTGTTTTATACGACCAGCAGGTACAGCAAATACTTATTGGCTCAACAGATTTTGTTCACCAGGGGCCTAATTCAGCAAGCGATCTTATGATAATCTTATGACAATCTTATGACAATCTTAGTCTTTATATTGTCTTAAGAGAATCTTAGGAAAATCTTTTTAAGTTTTTATTGGAAACTCCGCACCGTCACGCGCGAACTGAATGATGACGTCACGGCGGTCGGCGAATGGACTCTATTGGTTTTAAATTTGAATTTGGATAAAAGTGTATATTCTTTTCTATAGCGATTGATTGTCTTAATTTTAAATAGCCAATTTGGCTTAGGCCTACAGCTCATTACTACATTTTAAATCTGGTAAAAAAAATCAATGATTGGCAATTCAGCAGAGCAAACCGTGAGTAAAAATTGATTTTTTTGTTATTCAATTTATTCCCCAAAAATTGAAGTCTATCGAACTAGATAGGCTACATGTAGGTGGCGAAGTTTTGGAGATCCGAAAGGCTATCGTGATTTGCAACGACGGATCCGCGGGGGCGAGGGGGTTGGAGATGCACATACCGCTCCACCTACATTATTAAAAAATGCTATTAAATGTCTTTTAACAAAACAATGCCCGACACGTGCAACAATGCGGCGTAAAAAGTGAAATGCATTGAGTCTTATCAATTTATGCTTCAACTTATACTTATGCGCGAAAGTAAGCTGTGATTTGTTACCTTTTTAACACTGCGTTGAAGACAGTGACAGGCATTGATTAGAATACAGTAGCTTAGTGGAGAAAAGCTCCATCCCTACTTCCCTGCTCCCCCTTGCAATATTTAGAAAAGAAATAATGTTTTCAGTTACAAGATGGATTCTTTTGCTGGATCGCAAAGTTCGAGACATTCACCCCCCCCCCGCCCCCTCTGCACCAACGAATCATGGATCCGTCCTGACTCCCTGGTAATCTATGACTGCCATTGAGTCAATCAGTACAAAGGCATTACATGCAGGGGCCTAGTCGCCTAGTGGACGGACCTAGGGGCGAGGGACCCGCCCCCCGCGCCGGGTGAGGGCGCCCCTAGCGTGAATTTGGCTGGTGTGCAGAAGGACGTTAATGAGGATCAGTGCGTCTCCCCCCTCCCCCCCCCCCCCATGAATGAGTTTGGTCCCCACCACGATTATGGGATTATCACCATCATGAAAATGTGTCGTATACAAGAGGACTTGAAAAACGAGGAAAGTTCTGAAACTGACGTAAGAAATGGGCAAGTACTGTTAAGAATGGCATAAGAAACGAATAATGACCCATACGACTGGGTTTTAAAAAGTTTTGTCAGACCCCCCCCCCTCCCCCACCCTAATCCCCCCCACCCGAGATCAGCACGACAGAAGGGAAAAAGCAGTCCATCGACGTTGATTAGCAGAGTTCATTTTAGCCCTGATAAAACTGAAGTAGCGTTACGCACCCTTCTCACAAAACAGGAGATCTTACGCCTAAGCCTTTGAAAACAGGCGTAGCCTACAAAGACGATGAAATCGCTCGACGGGGGGGCGGGGTGCTGACAGAAGTTTTCAAAGCCGTTCTTAACAATCATCGACGTCAGACGACTGTCTTACACAGGCAGCCGTTACGCCACCATATCTTTAAAAACGCGTAGACCTACGCCTACATCATTCATTTTTACGCGTAACGCTACGCTTACCCGTTTCTAAATAGGAGTAATGATTTCAAATAAATGTTTTAAACGTACTACGCCTCCTAAAATAAGCCCTGTTGATTAGGCCAATTTTTTTTTTATAAATACAAATTTTAACAACAAATTTCCCCGCTACCAACAAATCCGTGGCTGCGTCTCCGATTAGGCTACGTGTCTGATTTGTATCTATGAATGTCAAGAGTCTCATTAAGAGCCGTCAACTTTACAGATTTTATTATGAAATACGGCCTATCTGGCATTTTAACAATTATTAGCTGTCAGTTTGCTAAGCAGTTTGCTGGCAATAGGCTATGCCAGAGTATATAGGCCTATATATATATATTTTTCTTCCAACAGTATCACACACGGAATATATATTCCACAAGGTGCGCCTTAAATATCCTTAATTAAATAATATGGAACAGTTCGTGCAATTTTTAAGTTTAAAAATAGGTGCTAAATACAGTTCGCAGTTTTCACAAAGGCCGCTGTAGGCAAATTAGCAGAAATTTATGAATATATTTACCATTGAATACTTTCACAAAAGCACAGAGAATACAACAGTAGTGGTTGGGCACGCATGAGATAAATTAAGTATAGTGCTACTCGGCGACGGGCCTCGGATTAACCTGCAGTTATATGGCATACGCTATCAAGTTGTACGCAATCGAGTTATACTGTTGCATTATTATTATCGGATACAAATCATTGAGTAGCCTGTGATAGGATAACTTGGCTATGAAGCGTAGGCTTACAGCATAGGCGCAAGCTATTAGCTTATTTTAATAGCTATTAATACGCACAATGAGTAACGTATAACTCGTATTACTCGTATTACGTAAAACTCGAATATAATACTCGTTAATAAGTCGATTAGTAGCATTTTGCATTTTTAAAACGATAAGAATTTAATTGAGTCTAACTGAATTTAGTAGCCAACGGCGTTTGACAGCCAATGATATTTGACAAATTTTTGTACGTCCGAGGCTCCGACTAAAGCTCCGACTAGTCCATAGAAACGAGCGTACTATGAAATAGACCATTGTGTATGAAGGTACTGCATTAGACTACGTGTATAATGGATACGCGGAATTCGAATCTGCGGTCACAATTTTTAGTCGCTGCGGTTTTTTGGCAGTTCCATTTCTTCGATTTTACTTCAAAATTCATTTACAATCATAATTTAGGAAGAAATGCTTAGGAATTTTGTAAATGCGACATCAGATTCCTCGCATCGTATTCTAGCAAACAGGCCTACGCGTTTTCACAATTCTGGAGCCATCTGAAATGGCTTAAAATAATAAAACAAACATTTGCAATTTGGCGCCAACGGCCCACAGTGACATAAGTACACAATACTTGCTCGCCTATTATGATGTTTTGGTTAGGCCTAATGTGTAAAAGTTATTTTGCTCATGTATGTCCAGTGAAGGCTGAAGTGTCCATTTCTTGAAATGATACCTGCAAGACGCATATTTTGCATCGTTCTAGGCCTATCGAGCGTTGGCCTTTGGGTTGAAGTAAACCTTCGATACGAAAAGCTACCCAGCTATCGGCAAGACATTATTTCAACGCAACAAAGGACGGAACCTAAAACGCCTAGCCGGACTCAGCTGTTCGTACGTGTTGACATTAAACGAAGAGTCCGGTTGGGCAATCACATGTTCCAGTACGCCTCACTGCTGGGAGTGGCGCGACGCAACAACCGGACGCCCCTGTGGGACGCGACGGATAAATACGTCCAGCGAGAGTTCAACATTCTAATGACAATCGAGAACCACACTGCGAACTCATCTTTCCAACCCATCTCCGAAAGTAACTACCTGAAATATAGCGGAAGAATGGAACACTTGCCACAGCGCAATATCACCCTGAGAGGCTACCTTCAATCCAGACGTTACTTTGTCGACTCGGAGGATGAACTACGACAACACTTCACGTTCAAGAGTCCAGTCATGAAGGCGGCCATCTCTTTCATGGCAAACGTCACGCCATCCGAGTGGAGCGGAGTCGAGTACAAGAAAGTCGTAATGCACGCCCGGCGCACTGATATGGATTCCAGCGGCCGAATCTCATCCGGTTGGGGTCCCATTGCTGCGGATTTCTTTCAGCGCGCCATGAACTACTTTCGACTGCAGCACAGTCGCGTGCTTTTCGTCGTGCTCAGTGACGACGTTGCGTGGTGCCGAAAGAACATTCAAGGCTCTCACGTGGTCTACTCTCAAGGACACACGCCGGCCACTGATCTCGCCATCGCCTCCCTGTGCGACCACGCCGTCATCACGAAGGGCACGTACGGGCTCTGGGTCGCCTGGTTTGCCGACGGAGTGACCGTGCGACCGCGGGACTATCCGCAAGTGAACTCGACCGTGTATGATTTGCTGATAAATCAGACCCACTATTTCCCGAGGTATTCGGTGCTGCTGTAGGCGCGACCTGGGGGTTTATATCTCTTGTTCGGTGGGCGGTGCATGATTTTCGACGAAACCTTGGCCCTTTTGAAACATTGCCCAGTCTCTAATTAATATTCACGAGGGATATTTTTCGAATGATCCAAGTTGCCATAGCGTCGGCGATTTTTGTAAGAGGACGAATCTATTTTTTGATGTCGGATTTTGCGAAGGGTCCGAATAGCGCAATTAAGGTAGGTGACTGTTTGAATGCATCTTCAATGTTATTCTTTTAATTCATTATACGAATGCTGTAATCACTGTCTAGGCTTCTACTGGACTTAAAATTGTTCATAGCTGACCACTAATTGCCATTACCATTATCGCCATAGCACTGCCATCATTATTTCTTAATCCATTCGTCGCATCTCGGCTCTACATGCACCTGCTGGACTTCTGGTTGCTCAACTTCATGACAGATGGGGTATAAAATGAATAAAGTAAAATCCCGTTATAAGAAGTCAGTTGGAGCGTTGCCATAGAGAGCACCGTGTGCTTCTGTTTCTCAGATCTGCATGATGCACAAAAACCGGGACGCAAGCCAGCAAGGTAGTTTGTTTTCACATAGGCTTGTACTTTGAGAAACTGTCACTCTAGGCCACTTCTTCCAGATCACTATAGCCTCTTCCCCGCCTCCTCGGCATTTTCCGTTTTCCTCCAGTTCTGGGTCATATTGTTCTCTGATAAATTTCTCTTATCATCTATTGCAACTATGGTCTCATATCTTTCATCCTGTAACCTCGGTCTATACGTGTCTGTCTCTGAGTCCGATGTGCGACTAGTCTGTTCCCTGTTCTGCTCCGTTTTTGTCCAAAATGCGCCATGGAAGCTGCCTTTCCATGTCCTCTCCGGCCTGTCTACGCCACTTCTGCTTCCTGTCCACGTCCTCTTTGGTCTCTCCACATCTCTTCTACTACTTATGAAAATCGTCTTCAGCATATGCCTCTTCTGATCTCTGTCGATCTCCTCATCGTCTCCTGACGTCGGTTAGGCGGATTGCCCCTTGTGGGTCCTGTCGCGTTTCCGTAGCGGGGTGGCTGCAGGGAAACGGGAGCTTCCGCTAACCGTGATTCCTTCTATACCGGTGGGGAACTATTCTGTTTGGGAAAAACTTTTTTCTCAGCATCTAAGACGTCATCGAAATGACGAAATGGGAAGATTGATCTTCTTGCTCATAATCTGACATTGCTTATTTAGTAGGCCTGTATTTATTCACTTTATTGACAAATAACTATCCGCTAAAGCAGCCATTTCAACAATTGATTTTATTATGAACAGTATGACGTAAGCAATAGAAATGGCTGAAACTTTTAATTTTTATACAACAGTCGTAGTCCTGTTTACAAGAAAAAGTTGCACAAGCGCCCCCCCCCCTCATTTCCATCACAAACCTGTTGTGTTGAGATATAGCATAGAAGCTGTTAACGATAACCTGATAATACGCTTGCACATTCAACTCTACGCGAACGTACTTCACTCTTAAATACAGTGTTTAGTGTAATGTTAATTATATCTGTTAATCTGAGATCTAAGTTCAACTTGAGATGCCACGAAGGATATGCTATAAACTAATTTTAGTACTCGAATATTATTTTTCTATGCATTCTGAAATCGAATATTAAAATGAATGTCTTAGGGCCTACCTATAAAAAGAGACTTCTCCATTGCTTTTAAACTGCTTCATAATTAGTCATCTATGATCGTAACACCTAAACCACAATCAATGACATGGTGTGTTCGTAACCCAATTTTAGAATTATCAACAGTTCTTTTCATGCATTCAAAAAGTCGCCCCTAAGAATTGCACTCCTTGGACCGTTCAAAAATTCGCTCCCCTCTTCAATATTAATTACAGAATTGTAAACGGGACGACTTTTCGATCGTTCAAATGCGATCTGTTCGAATACGATTTGTGGGGGAGCGATTTATCGTGACATTGGACACCGGAAAGCGAGACAGGCCTACCTACAGCAATAGGCTAGCGTTCGAGTATCAGAGCACTCTCGATAGGCTTACTCTGATTCAACGCGGACATTTTTATAAAATAATCGCCATAAGGGATAACTTTAATATGAGTTTATTACTCCAAAAACGACGTTTTTTTGAAACTCTACTCGGATTTAGAAATGGGTAGGAGCAGCATTACTCGTAAAAATGGACGATGGTGGAGTAGGCCTACTCCTTTTTTGAAAGGCTTCGGAGAGTACTACTCCTGTTATATAAGCAGCAGGCGCAACGTTACTCATATTTTGTAAGGGCTAAAGTGAACTCTGGTCATAGTTGTCAGGATTTATTTGTTACGACTTGACCGCCTGGGCAGTGGACATGTTACTCGACTTGGCAGCTTTGCTATAGCGATGGCCTAACTAGGACTTCACTAAATCATGACACAGTAATTCATAAAGAAAGCAGACGTGACTTTGAACTCATTTGGGCGTCTAGCAAATACTAGCCCTAACTTACTGGTCTAAGCAATGTTAGTTAGCATTACACTCTAGTAGACTAGAACGGATCAGATTGTCAGAGCTTATCAACTCTTGATTTCGCTGAACAGGATCGAGACCTCGGGATGACCGATGGTGCTCTTGAAGACTGACGATAAGTAACGTTCTCTAGGCCTATAAGGGTGTGAGGTCGCTCATCAAAAACACAAGGGTGTGCACATCCTTTATTCATTTGCGCAGAAATCACTAGCGGGGAAGTTGATTACACTCGAATGTCCTGACAATTTTTTGAAAAGAGAAGCCATGAAAGAAAGCATTTTCGTAGTGTTTTTAAAATTAGAGTCGCTGATGATTAATTGCACAACTGAATAATAAATCAACAGTTTAATTCGCTTTAATTTATTCGATAACAACTCATTTTCTAAAATCAGATGCAAGAAATTCACAGTTTAAAAACAGTTTAAATCGCTTCAATTCTTGGAAAAATAACCCTTTGTTAATGAGATGCAAAAAAACTGAATCTGAAGCTGTGTTTGCAAATTTTCCGCCTTTAATTGTAAATTAATTTTGAAATAAAATCGAAATCATCGAAAATTAAAGAAATGCCATATCGATTTTAAAAATTTGCATTGCACTTTCTGATTCCATGTACGCAGGAGTCTATGTCTCTGGTTTAATATAAATATACCTTTCTACACTA
>JAQIWG010010368.1:0-10043 GCA_034695025.1 Chamaedrilus cognettii
GGGGGCTGTGCGGGGGGGGGGGTGTGGGGGGGGGGGCTGCCCCCCCTGGGGCCGCAGAAGGAGCCTTGGGCTCCTCGGCGCTGCAGAGGGCTTGCTCGAGGAGCCAGAGCTCGTCCTTGGTCAGCGTCCACAGCAGCTCCCTGCGGCACGCGACACTGGCGCTAATTCTCAATCTATTAACAAGTCAGTGGCTATGAGTCACTCATAACAAGTCATGTTATGAGTGACAAGGCTGTCATTCATAACATGCACTTTTTTAAAACTACCTTAGAATAAATCTAAATAATTGCGAATGAAAAGGATTAATTAATTAAACGCAATAAGTGATGACAGACTAAATGTATTCATCAATACAAGTTGATACGTGAACTTGCATGAACTCAAGGTGGCGAAAAGAATGGACCGATGTTGCCGTACCAAACAAACGTCTCGTAATCGACCCAACCACCCCTCCGTCCGGTATCAGCCTTCTGGACGATACCGGACGAAGCCGAGTAGATTTGGTGGCACTGGTCACGGGAAATGCGTATATACTGAGTTTAGCTGGGGGCTGCGAGACAGCCCTAGCTGCATGTGTGGTCAGATACAACCATGCACCACATTGTCAAACATTGCCCTCTGACAAGACTAGACGAGGGCCTGCAGCAAACTCTGAACACTGCAAGTGCTGACGCTAGCGCTTGGCTGAGCCAACACATTCGCTAATAGTAATATTACATATTTAAATTATCTTAATCATTAACTAGGCCTATACAGTATTCAATAAATTGAACAGTTTTCATTCATTTAACAAGACTAAGAGTGGATTTTGCAGTCGTTGTCCCAAACTTTACGTTTGTTCTAGCTAAGGGAGGCACCTTTGCTTAGCAAGAGATGCATCTCATAGACGTCCAACAGCAGTTTCTTTGCTAAGGGGAATGCCTTATCGGCAGATCAATCACTTTTTCCCCCAAAAAAGTTTTTGTCTTCTTCAAAGGTCCAAATGCCACACATAAAATGACTAAAACTCGTGATATTGATAATGAGGAAGTTTTAAATCACGAACGCCACGTTCGTCGTTTACGAATATATCTATTTAAACGAGTGACAAAAAATCAAATGAGTACTCTTTAGATAATCATTGCGGTGCTTAAAATTAACCAATAGTTCATCAGCAAACGATATTCATATGCTTACGAAAGTAGTTCTTCAACTTGACCAACTATGTTTTAAGCATAACAACCATAAGCATAAGCCCTTGGAGACTTGCACATGCACGTACACTAAATAAATATGCAGTTTGTGGAGTCTTTTAGACCAGCAGGCGTAGGAGGCCATGCAAGCATAGAAACTAGCCCATGGAGACATTCACAATTGCCTGCTTGGAGACTTGCACATGCACGCACACTGACAACATACACGCAAGTCGGCAGAGTCCTCTAAACCCGCAGGCGTAACAGGCTACGCAAGCATAGAAACCAGCCCTAAGGCAGGTCTGCAGCTACCTTAGAATGGAGGCCTTAAAGGACCAGTCAAAGGAACGTTCCTTTGACAAAGGAATGGCTATGAAATAAAAAATAGCAAAGGTTCGTTTCTTAGCAACAATTTTTCTTACCCGTGCGCAAAGGAACACCTGTAGAATCCACCCTAAGTACAACACTTTGTCGATACCTTATTGAATTAGCACTTAAGTTAACAAGACTAAGTATAACACTTTGTCTGACACCCTATCAAATTAGCATTCAGAATTAACATTTTGATGGACAAAGCCAATTCGAGTGAACGTAAAACCTGATTTTGTGGAGGAGGGTCTGGAAGGGGCGGAACATCTCCGACATGGTAGTGGGGTCCTGGTCGGGGTTGATGGGCCCCTCGGGGTACACCAACAGTCCACTGCAGCCACAACCATTAATCCTCTTTGAAATTTAAGATACGTTGTCCACTGACAATCTGGGCTTTGTGGTGCTTTCTTCACATCTACCACTCCGCACTGTGCACTTGACTGTTGTGATCTTGTTTTGTGAAAAAGTTCTTAGGTTAGACAAAAGTAGATATATCTACAAAAGGTAAACGCTTCTCAGCTGAATTCTAAACACAATAAATTATAAGTAAAATATATCTCAAATTGCTTTAGAGTCTAATCGTTTTGCTTCAAACCCTTTGTGACATTCTAATAACAAGCCACTGATCCGCAACAATTCGTTCATCTATAAACTGCACTGTGACAAACCACTAACTAATCATTGATAATCGTACTATTAGCAATCGGCTAAATTGAGCTACTGTTGTTTGATAAATCATCAACTACAGTGCATGGTTTATACGCATGCGGACATGAGCGCAAGAGCATGTGTACCAGACGATGGCGAGGCGCGGTATGGTGAACATGAGCGCCGGGTCATACGACTCTATCATGTCTCGCGTCAGCAACTCAAGTCTCAGCGCACTACACACAAACACTCGCTAGTCAACACTCACGCAAAAACACAGCCTCTAGTCAACTCACTCACACACACACAGCTCCCTTGTAAATCCAAATGAATCTGATTCACAGTCACTAAATGTTTCGGAGGCTTCTACCCCATTATGCCAGCATTCAGTACATGCCACACGCAAGCAGATGAATGCCAACAACCATAGTAGACACAATTATAAATAAATTGATGAACTTTTCTAACCAACTGTCTGCAAACCGTCCATTACAATGTGTACCGTGTACCATATCTAATTCGCACTGAGTTTTTAATTCCCCTCAAATTTGTCATTTTTTCCTGCCTTTATATTACTGCGGTTGGGAGACGAAACAGACATTAAAAAAATAATAACTGGTGAGACAGCTCACCGCTGAACGGTCTCACAGAAGAGAACCGTGACCTCTTGAAGCAGGTCGTACTCCCTCATCGTCTTGACTGGCACCATCGCACTCACATAACTGTCACGCAGTCAGCATTATCGTATCATCAATAACGCCCTGAACATCAAAGGAATCAAGAGCAACAATAGTAGCAAATTTCATAAAGGGCTGTGACTATTGTCCGGACAACACACGCAGACAAGAGCCGAGTTGGAAAAAACCGTTCACAGCTTTTTCTATACAACTAAAATTCATCACACTATATAAAACATCAATGTCAGTAAATGGACGAGTGGACACCGAAGTGTGAACGCTACAAGACGTTGACTGACCTTAGTTCAAACTCCGCAAAGACGCGATCGAAGGCAATCAGGGCCTCACAGATCTACAACAGAGACCAACATTTGAGACGTCCTTCCGACCGAGCCAGCTACAACTCTACTAGTTGTAGCAATGTCTACTACTACAACTATCAATCAATCAATCGATCGATGTCAGACAACTTATACAGCGCCATAACATGGCCTAAGTCATCATAACTAAGCTACTAGTAAAGTCTGTAGCGCAATATATGGTTGCCAGCGCGCATCATCCATGGCATTCACACAGCCCAGCCTGCAGCAGTCAACAGTAACAATGATGACAGCACAGGCCGACCAAGAGATGCTGCGCTACCAACCACCTCTATGCTCGTCCCACACTTTACAGTGAGGCACTGTAGAATAAGTCAGTGCGCAACAAGCTCGCTACAGCCGCAAGCTCTAGGCGTATAGATAGGAGAAGAGAGAATATGGTTATCAAACCGGAACAAAGTTAGAGGTACGGGTCAACAGCGACGCCGCACCATCAGTGCATGACTGTGGTTCCCTAATACAAATGTGATAACTTGTGTACAAAACATCACGCTTCACATATCGCGTGCAACGA
Organism: Chamaedrilus cognettii; assembly: GCA_034695025.1. Lineage (NCBI taxonomy): Eukaryota > Metazoa > Annelida > Clitellata > Enchytraeida > Enchytraeidae > Chamaedrilus > Chamaedrilus cognettii. The sequence goes on from JAQIWG010010368.1 coordinate 3,761, forward strand.
CAGTGTAAGAGCATGATATTTTGTCAGTGTACAGAGTGGTACCCTGCCAGTGTACAAGAGTGGTACCGTGTTAGTGTACCGCACTAACCTTGTCTGTGTATGAGTGTTGGTTCCTGAGGGCTTGCTCCCTCAGCTGAGTGCGCAGCAAGTCGAGCTGATTGGTAAGCAGACGCGCCAGGGGGCGCATCGATGCACTCTCCACCTCACGATTGAGGATGCTCGACCCCGCAGCCAGGCACTACACACGCACATACGCACTACACATGCATATACGCACTGCACACACGCACATATGCACTACACACACGCACATACACACTACACACACGCACATATGCACGGCACACACACACACAAGAAAGTCATGCACAGGATAGTAATGTTCTTTAAATGCGTAGAAATTATAAAAAATCCTATCCTTTTTTTAAATAGTCTTTTTTGGACAATTTATGGAACACCACCTCATCTCTAAGACACGTTACAAATTATATTATACGATTTTTTGAGGCATGGATCTTTCATTTAATTTGTGGAGCGCCGCTGTCGGCCGGATCCAGCACGACACCTGTGTTAGCATGCGCATAAGCAAACAAAGTACTACACAGGCCGACTTGCTAAAGCATCACAGCAAGTTGAAGACATTTTAGGGCACATTACCATACAATTATTTACAACATAGCAAATTGAAAACAATTCCAGTGCGCATCATCATAACGCAATGATTTACAACACACCTCGGCGCCAAACCAGAGTTGTCCGGCAAGGCTCTCCTGCAGGACGTCATCTGGAAACTTGACGCGGAAGTCTCGTGTGGCGCGCTGACCCTCCGGGATCGTCTCCGACATGATGCTGTCGACGATGGACAACAGCGCGTCCTGCCACACACATACACCACACGCGTCTTAACTACACCAACATGACACGTGTCACAACCACACACCACATAATATGTCCTAATCATATCAACACATCCTGCACACACATCACCATGACATACTAAAGCCCTGCCAGTGTAACCAGACGCCTGTGAGTGTGACCAGATGACGAGCACCTGGCAGTGGCGCAGCTGGTTGACGAGGCTGGTGCATCGCTCGGGGTCCTTGCGTCCGTCAAAGCTGTCGAGCTCAGCGGCGACGGCGTTGAGCTCCTCATCGGCGTAGTAGAAGCGCGCAAGCTGCGCCTTGTCCGACCTCTGCACACAACGGTCCACCGATGCATCACTCATTGCTATATATTGGGGCGTGGTAAACAACGAATACAACTACCTCACCACTCATTTTAACATCCCAGCTTCCTGAAAAATATTTATCATTTTTGAATTAAAATGAGATGATTACAATAAAATTAAAATGACGACGGAATGTGTTTTATACAACTGGGAAGGCTCTCCTATACAACCTGACCCAACAGACTCATGAAAAATTTCAAACATAAATTAACTCCTCGATGCTTGTATTAGATGATTCGAAATCACGATTAATTATCAATTCGCATAGAATAAGCAATTAGGACAAATTATCGCAACAGAGATCCATTTAAATTAAATCGCAAATGCCGTCTTAGTAATTGGCTACTGTTCCTCCGTTTGCCTGACCCCAGATTTGGGTGATGATAGATCCGAGGCAGTCGAACCGGGTCTAAACTCCGCCTGTCACCACTAGCTGAGGCCGTCAGCGGGGGACTACCAGTTCTGCCCCTCAACTAGCGTAAGCTATATCAGCACACGACTACTCGCTCACTAGCTTTACTTTTAGCTCACTTTAAACTTTACACCTTGACAAATAAAACTACACCTTCATCTTGTTGCGATAAAATATACAAGTATTTGTCATGAAAGCATCAGCTTATTCCATCGTATTCAACAAAGCAGCTGTAACCATGTAAGTACAGTATTTGTGCGCATAAATATCTGATATAATGAGTTATCAGAAGACACTAAGTTTCACCTTCGGTCGAAATATCCACTTTCTGAGAGAATTCATCTCTGTGTCTAGCGTTGAGTCACAAACACAAGGACGCACGTCTATTCATCGCAGCAAGCTGCTAGTTCATCTGCACTGGAGAAACGTGCATAAAATTGTACAACATTTCAAATTGTGTGATTTCACTATTATTGTGTAGTTAAATTTGCTTCGTTTTATAATATAGATATCTGTGTCACAGTCCGGCTGGCGACAGCAAGGATATCCGGCCGTAAAAATCCAGCTCAATATAAACGTCTAACCTATGTTAACATGGACACGGCGTTGCAGGCTTGCCTGTAACGCGTTAGAATGGACGTCAAAAACGATAATTATTTTTATTTATATTATAGAGTAAATCAACCACAACGTTACATTTCATTGCGACACAACGAAATTCAATAAAATAACCGCACGTACGCTAGATTGAAGTTGAAGTCAAAAATTCAGTATTAAAGTTGAAGTCAAAATTCAGTATTGAAGTTGTAAAGTTAAGACCCAGATTCAGGGTTGAAGTGAAGATTCAGTATTGAAGTTAATCAACATTCAGTATTTGACGTTGAAGCCGAACAAAAGTTTAAAACTATTTCAAGCGTGATTACGTGTGAAACGAAAAAAAAAACCTACCGCAATCAAATGATCGTTCCAGGTAACTCCAAAATGTTAGTTAAGGTAGGAATTAGGAACAACATTATTAGGAAAAAAATAAATAAAATAGTTACAACACGCTGTCTAAAATCACGCTGTTGTACAAAAGCCGACCAATCACCTCGGCGATCTCGCCTCAATGGTATATCAGATATACGGCTATATGTGCTACAACACTTATATTTATTAAAATTTTGTAATCATGTGCCTAACCAATCCCGTGACCGGTAACCCCTAATCCTAATCCCTATAGCGATTAACTTAGGAAAGCATTAAGGTGAGCGAGTTGCAAGGCAGCAACAGTCTGGAAATCATCGAGGCGCATGTGGCCAACCAACAGCATGACGATCAGGGAGGCGAGCGTTGCCCTGCAAGGGCCTGCATGCAACTCGTAGATGCAACTGCTTAGGTCTCAGACACCGGGCAGTAATGTGGAGTAGATAATGCAGTAGTTTTTGATATCCACAGACAAGGGACAAAAACAAAGTTGATCAAGAAAGCCAGGTCAGTTATTTCATTCATCCGTTAGGGATTTTTTTTCGTCTAGCCTACATGAAGAGGAATATATTCACAGGCACTCGGTCTGCTATTAATGTACAATGAACAGGCTTATATTTCAGCTCGTTATAAGCTAACAAGAAGTTTAACAAGTCGGTGTGAGTTACACAGTATAGGCCGAACACATTAGGCCTATATTCAGGCCGAATCCGCAGCCCAGGCGCATGCAGTGGCGGTTCTTCAAGGGGCTTGCGTACACTCAGTGTTCACAGTTGGAGTGTCAAGCCGCCTAAATAGTTCTATGCTGTACATTTTGCCGCAAGCCAACTCCCCCGGTTTAATTGGCCAATAAATAACTGCCACAGCTGTAAGCCATAGAGACTCAAGGAGACTAGATGACGGACTCGGAGAGCTCCGCTCCGTTGCCGAGCTGCAGCCGACTGTTGGCGAGATAGAACCCGTCACTCGACGGAGGGTGTGACACAGCCGACACGCAAGATTCCCCCGATCCCAGCGACCCCCGAGGACTCCTCGGTCCCGACCCTGCGTCCCTTCGGCTCCCTCGACTCTCCGGCGTCACTGGGTCGCCGTTCCCCCGGCGTCGCCCACCCGACCCCCGCGCCCCTCTAGGGAACGCGCCTGCGTTGCTTGAGTGATTCGAGTCACGATAGTGTCCGTAACGGATGCCGTCCGGGGATTCCCCGATGTACGTTCTGCGCGGGGGCGGGGATTCGACGTCGTCTGTAGTCGACCCGCCGTGACTCACGTTGTCGTCATACTCTTGATTCAGTTCTTGGTGCAGCGGGGGGGGAGGAGAGGGAGCGGCGCGGGAGGGAGAGGGACTGCGGAGAGGGCGCCCACTGCCGAGCAGGATGAAGACTGCGCCGGAGAAGAGGCTGCAGGCCGCCGTGATGATGAAGAATATTCGCCACTGAAGCATCAGGGCCTGCGCGCACAGTTCTGTCTGTACTACTAAGTACAGCAACCAAAAAACAAAATGTCTTTGATCTTTGAGCATTGTTGTGCCACAATTACAATCTGTTAAGATTTTATGCAAGTTGACTACCTTCTGTGTTTCTGTCTTTTGCCTACATCTTGCGTGCGCATTTCTGTCTCAAGTCTTGCATAAAAATTTCAGAGTAGGATCAGAATCAGTAATTAGGCCCATTTTTATTAACCCCTAGTTGGATATTTGAGTTAAAATGCACTTAGCAACTGCGACTTTGAGACGTTGCGACTTTGTGACTTTGCTTAGCAAAGCATCCACTCCAGCCTCCTCCTCGACACGCAGCGAGCCTCGACGAGTCTGTCCGGCATGGCGCTTTTTTGAAGCCTTTTTCATCATTTTTCTTCACTATATAATGCAGCCAAACCAATGAGGTATTAACGGTTATTTATTTTGTTGTGCTTATTTTTTCTCCCTTATTCGATGCGGATAAAACCGGATCGAATCGAACCTGCACCGCCACCTCCCCCCCCACAGATATACATATAAAGAAAGCCTAATATCGTTTTAAGGTTCCGACAGGACCCTACCGGTCCGTGTGCGGTGCAGTCGATCACCAGTCGCATGAGGGCCGGGACGGCGAAGTACGCGGCGGGGCCGAGGTCCACGAGCCCCGCGAGGACCCCCGCGTGCAGGGGCGCAAGGTCGAGGTGTGCCACGAGGGCTCCGCTGCCCTGCGCTCCCAGGGAGGCGAGGGCGAGCACGAGGACCGCCACGGCGCCCAGGGGCGCGCTGCAGTCGAGGGAGAGGAGGGCGCCGACCAGAGCCGTCAAGCCGAGCACACCTGCACAGGGCAGCGCCCCACACATGTACATCTGGGGGGGGAGTGGGGCGACTGCAAAGTATTGAAAGCACTGCCATCAAATATGTTAAGGCAACTTATGAGATAGCATACATGTAGTTACTTTCATATTTTGCAATATTTAGTCCGTATTAAGTAACGCATGATATCAATCGTAAAAATTCCAAGTTAGTTCATGGGTCTCGGATCTAGCCACGCCCGAAGATCCCAACCTCAGGCCTAGCCCAAAGGCTTCAGCCTCAGACTACGCCCCATGGTCTAAAACTTATGGTCCCCGGCAACAACAAAAGAAACAAACTCTCAAGCGTCGACTAGCTAAATTAAAAGAGTTTTAAACTAAGTTAGTTTATGCATTATCAAGGAGTGGCCTGTGTATATAGAGTAGCGGACCGATGGAGTTGAAGATCTTGCGAATGCGCGTCGGGCCGAGGACCGCGTAGGCGAGCAAACGATCCGCCGCGCCGGCAGATATGAGCAGGACGCAGCAGTAGCCCACCCCAGGAAGCGCAGCAGAGACTGCGTGCTGAAACAGCAGCAGCAGCAATAATGATCCGCAATTTAAAAACTCATGTGGCCCTTCATTCAACAAATGCCTGAAATAATACTTACGAAGCTTCTGGATAACACGATCAGCAATACAAGATTCATCAGGAAAATTTCTGGGTCATCTTGTTTTTTGAACAATTCTGCTTTTTTGCAGAAATCTGTTTTTTTTCAGAAATCTGGTTTTTTTCACTCCACAAATAGACTTTTAACACAAATTATGTTTTTTTTTTACAAATTGGGATTAGATGCTGGCGATCATATCTCAGCAGCATTGCATCTAATCATACACCTGCACCATTGCAACTGATCATACAACCATTATGCTATTTTAAACCGTGGCGCAGCTCAAGGTTACCAAGCGCTCTTGAGCATTAAGCATAGATACCTAGTCATACGCCAGTATTAACTTAGACCAAAAAATCGTCAGCCTGTGTGGTAGTGTGCATTTATTTGATAAACGTTGGATGTTGTTTGAGACAATCATTTTGACCGCCGCCAGGCTGCAGCTAATCTTGACTGATACAGTTTCAAACAGGTACCCTGGTACTCTGGCGCCGCCGTTCAACTGTGTGGGGTATTGATGGTATCGGGTCTAAATGCATGGTACAGGCGTACAGGCCCAATAGTCAGTTTTCGCCCTTGTTGCTTTAATAGGGGATTTACTGCAGGTAGAAAAAAAACAGACCTATCATATCATGGGCCTTCTAAGTTCCTACCCCATTGTAGATCTACCCTATTTACTTGTCATTGTAGATCTACCCTATTTACTTGTCATTGTAGATCTACCCTATTTACTTGTCATTGTAGATCTACCCTATTTAC
>JAQIWG010010369.1:0-10042 GCA_034695025.1 Chamaedrilus cognettii
TGCCTGAACTTGCTGATCGAGTCATGGCTCCCATCTGATCGACTCATCACTCCCAGCGGCATGACTCGATCACTTTGAGTCCCCCCTGAAAACTAGAATATCACGGAGATGCCCGACAGCAGGATGATAAAATCACTCGCATTGAGCAGAGGAAAGATGCTTCTACACAATCCATTTTTTATTTCAAACCAAAAGCATCAAATCTAAAATCTACAAGCCGAAATGCATTAAGTGATCGAGTCATGCCGCCTTTCCCCTACATGTAGGCCGACTTCATAATGACACTGTGTTCAAATATTTCATTGGTATCAGTACCAGAGATTCTTCAGCATAACTACCTTGGCCTCAATGCGCTTATGCGAACAAGTTTCCAATTTAGTGAAATCATTAGATAAACAATTCAAAGAAAATTAAGCAAACATATTCATATTTACTGCGCCAACTCCGCAGAACGGCTTTACTTCCAAGTGCTATTTAAAAGAATCATAGAATCAATACTATACTCTCGTCGTTCGCCATTTAATATTTCCATCCGACAATATCATTATCTATCGATTGCTCTCCGACAGAGAGCTATATTATATCACGTGGAGTGACTGCAAACTCGGTGAATCGAACAAAGCCTGCTGGTGCGCCCGAAGGATGAGCCGATGCGGGAGAATGGCCTCGCAACAACTGTAACTCCATCACGGGGATGCATGCGTGACCGAGCGGTCACCGTCGATGACTTCCGAGCTCTGGGACTTCGCTGCTGTTTCCAATCCCAACTGTCGCGTAAACCTTGCCAGAAATTTTTACATTTCAAGGAAAATGCCGAACGAATGATCTAAAGCGGTGCGTCGTGTTTTCGACGAGTGTTTTCGTTAACGTTAACACGACAAAATTGACACAAAATAGATAACGAGTTAGAACAAAAGGGATTATAATTACTTAATCTATTCATATTATGAAACTAGTGCTCGCATCAAGTGTGGGGCGGGGGGGTTAGGGGGGTTGACCTCTCCCCCCTCCTGTATTTTCAATTATCCTCAATAGAAAAAGAGCAGCCCGGAAGGAGATCGTATTTGATCTTCGATACGAAACCAAACAAGATTTGGGGAGATTTTCAACCTCCTCCCATGCACCTAAGTTTGTCAACCTCATCAAGCCGGTTGTGAAACAAGACAAATTTGATTTTTAACGTCGGAAGTTTAAGAAAAAGTTCTGTCCCTACTTCCTTGTGGTGAGACTCTTATCTGCAATTAAGATGAATGTCGCCCTCGCCTCAATAACACAACCTTCATCTGTGATGATCCCCCTCCAGTGATTTTCTCAGAACTCCCCAAGTGGGGGGAAACTCCCCCTCCCCAAAGTACGAATAGTCACCCTCCCAAACCTCAGACCCCACGGGGTGGGTGTTTTTGACCGCCTTAACCGAGTTTCGTTTTGGGGGTAGAGTGGGGGGGGGGGGGGGGATTTGGGGCCCACTCTGGTAGAACTAGGTTGAGAAAGTTTGTGAAAAAAGTCTCCTCCCCCTCCTCTGGTCGTGAGTTCTACGCACAGATAGATTTAGGGGAGTATCGCAATTCTTTTTGCTTTGGAGCACGCCTTCTTTCGAACACCCTCCCAACATTTTGAAACACCCCCCAAACACAAAATCCTGCAAAAAAGCCTGCCCCCTTCCTCCGACCGTATTTTCGACCATGCAAGCACAACAGCGCAAGTAAACATTTTGCAAGCGAGTTTAGCGAGATACTCTAGGCGTGAATAAATTTGGAATTGTTCAGCCTACCTTTATCCAATTAGCTCTCAGCTCATCATGCCCTAAATGATTTCAATAATCCGGAAAAATTCTGGCACTTTCACATATTAACACGATCGTCTACCATCTTATTCATTTTGCCTGCTGCTGGCAAAATTATCGTGCTAGGCCATCTTCGGTTTGTCGCACCGTATGGGTATTTGCTTAGGCTTATCTTCCTTCAAAGGAAACTCTTCGATGCTTTAAGCTTGTTAATATTAGACTTAATAGAACTTAATTAGACTAAATAGAAGAGAATTTGAAGAACGACATCTGAAAGAAACGTGCTGACTTTGCGCTGTGGTGGTCTACCGTCTGCTATGGTAGCCTGCTACTCATTTAACACGAACACGACTGCGTCGCACATTGTAGGCCTTACAGGTCGCTGCCGCGGCGAAAAATTACGCGTTCACATTACATCTGATCGCAAGAACTTCCCGCAATCCGCTCGCTAGATGGTATCGCTTTCCCGTCGTGTTTAGAGACGCCGTCTTGCCGAAGGACGAGTGTTGCCGCACGAGATGGTTATATGGTGGTTACATGTATATGCCATATACATGGTGAATAATAATGGAAAGATGACGGGAAGGCGGTGGGAATATGTGATGTGAACACAGGCGTGTTCCCGTAAGCGCCGCCTTCCCGCAAGGCGAGTGTTCATGGCCCCGTTTTGCGGTAAGATGGCTTTTCCCGCAAGAGACCCGGAAGAGAGCTGGGAAGAGAAACGCAAGATGTTATGTGAACGCGCCATAACGTTGCCATCGTCGTTATCGTGTTTGAAGCGCGATAGCGAGTACATTATGCTTAACCGTCACTGTACGGGGGCGATTTGAAGTCAACCTTATGCATGGCACGTTCACATTACATCTTACCGCTGCCTTCCCGTCATCTTACCGCAAGATCTTACTGAAATCCGACAGCAGTCCGCTGGCAAAATTGTATCGTTTTCCCGTCGTGTTCAGCGACGCCGTCTTGCAGCAAGACGCGTGTTCCCGAAAGCGATGGTTATATGGTGGTTGTATGCCATATACATGGTGATTAATGGGAAGGCAACGGAAAGATGTGATGTGAACAAACGCGTGTTCTCAGAAGCATCGCCTTCCCTCAAGGCTAGTGTTCACGGAAGCCTTGCGATAAGATGGCTCTTCCCGCAAGAGACCCGGAAGAGAGCTGGGAAGAGAGGCGCAAGATGTAATGTGAACGCGCCATTAGCCTCAATCGGCGCGGTGCATCACGCTCCTGTTAGGCTACTGTAACACTACAGTTGTAACGTTACAGCGCACCATGGCGCTAGATGCATGCACGTGAGCCACGTGTAGGCGACTCCCGAGGGTCCTGGACCCGATACTTCGATAGGCCATTCAAACAATTGGGCACGCGGGGGAAAATGACACTTATCTTAAAACTGCGTCTGCCTGATAAGTTGCACCCCCTTGCAGGGAAGGTATGAATCCGTATGATGATAGGGTTAGTAGAACTTGATGGGCGTGACCAAGCGGCCAGCTAGTAGGCCTACTATGATTGACATTGCATGAACTATAGCGCACGCCCATGGCTTGCGCGTCGCTATAGAGTTATGGTTTCATTCAACTATGCATATTTTGCAAGCAATTTTACATGCAATTTTGCATGAAACCATGTTAAAAAAATTACAGTGCAAATGTCCTTTACTGGGTTTCATGCAAACCGTGCATGAAACCCAGTAAAAGAACAAGCCATGTATGAAACCCAGGTAAGGAAGTCGTTCCCATGACAACGGTCCTCCGTTCACCTTAACACGATTTCATGCAAAATTGCATGCAAAAAATCGATCAAACAATTGCGTAGACTGATGTTCATAACATAAATTTTTTGTTCAAAGATCTATTCTTCAATTTGCAGTTATTCAATCTTAATTTAAGATTTCAATGTAACAACTTCGCCTATACAGTATAGCATCCGAAATATCACACGCTCTATTAAGCCTTAAATTAAGTTCGATATCTGAAACCGATTGACAAGATTTTTTTGCCGTAACAATATTTTCTCGTCACGATACAAATCCACCCAGAAATAGGCAACAATCAACTATAATGATGGTATAGTCCCTCTTCTTAATCAAATGCGATAATTATGATATGGTCCATTTGAATGCAGACGATAGAATAACGATCGTTAATTAGGCCTACATGTAATCATAAAGAGATAGGCCTACAAAGTCACGCGTACAAACCATTTCGTGCATTATCATATCATTATCATATTGTGCGCATCAAGGAATCAAAGCCTATGTGAAATCAATTAGATCAAGTAATTGTGTCAGCCCGGTTACTTTTCATTTAAATATCTTCGTCACCCTACGATCCATGCAACATTTCGATGCTTTCAAGTCTCAGGCTATAGCCTACAATGTCATGTAGGTCTGTAAAAACATAATATCATTTAAGCTATACAAAAAACTGCTTAAAATTGAAAACCAATCGGGCAGTCGAGCAGATCCGATCGATCGAAAATGATTCGGCTACAGATTATAATATATATGCGCATCCCGTTATTCTACAATGTCATCCTACATCTAGCCTAATGCATAAATTTCAAGACATTTCCTATAGAAACAACAGCAAGCAATACTAATTTAGTATACAGAAAATGATCGTGTCCGAAGTTAACTGCTGCGCTTCTGTATGCATGCCCAGAGTATGCATTAGCATATACCATAACTATACACTATTATAATTCAATTACAGCAACACCAAAATTTAGAAATCTAGCGTCTGATGACGCAGGGGTGCGATTTATTGGCGCAGCATTTGTTTTGTTGGCGTCCAAGACCAATTTTGAGGCGTCACGGACGATGTGACGCCAATTGCCGGAAGCCCTAATCCCTAGTATACGGCCGCCGTCTATCGACTGTTCCTCAGGACATTCTTTCTTCTTTAAAAAAATGTAAGGACTGTGCGTGAGTAACGAAGACTATTACAGTTCTGTGTAAGAGGGCCGCCACAGAACCGCTCCCACTTCTTTAGTCGCCTTTTATAACTCGCCCGGGGAGCTCTGGGCTGCAAGTCCATTCTCTGTTTCCCGACTTCCTGGGGTGGTGCTTGTTCTGGACGTTGATAAGCGGCGGTTGTTTTATAAGAGACTAGGGCGCAGCATGCAGGACGTGGTGTGGAGACCAAAAAATCCTTAAAATAATGCCCGATACACGGACACCACCTATCGAATTCCATAAAATAATTCCCGGTACACTGCCGCCACCTATCAAATATTTCTTGAAATAATCTCAGTTTACTACCGCCACCTATTGAATTCCTTGAAATAATTTCCCGTATGCGGCCACCGCCTATCGGATTCTTTTAAATATTTCGCAGTACACGGCCGCCGCCTATCAAATTCCTTGAAATAATTGCCGTTACACGGCCGCCGCCTATCGACAGTTCCTCAGGACGTGCCAGCGCTCGGTCGGCTGGCGCGTCTTGGCGAACATCTCGTTCCAGTGCTTCACTTCGGTCGGGCCACTCTTGCTGCTCAGCACGACCTGCCCGATGAGCTCGTTGCGCCCCATCGTATCGTGGTCCATGACAGACACGACAAGCGACGTGTTGCGCACGCGCTCGTACGGGAACCGGAACATGAACATCTCGTTGAAGACGGGGTTGAGGGTCTTCTGGAGCGTGGACGTCTTGCGCTTCTCCACCTTCTTGCCGTCCTGCAGCAGCCAGACCTTGACGTAGGGGTCTGCGACACACGAGAGAGCAGAGTGAAGACCGCCAGGTTCTGTCTGTTGTTTGAAACATGACGAATAAGGCTGTTACTGATACCAACAATGATACGGTACCGATTGTAAAAATTATTGAGGATACCGATACCAAAAACCATTACCCTCATTTCTGCTTTAAAAGAAATTTAAGGACCATGTGTGAGTAACAAAGACTATTACAGTCCGGGTTGTTTAAGAGGGCCGCTACAGAACCGCTCCCTCGTCTTTAATCGCTTTTATGAGTCGCCAGGGGAACTCTGGAAATCATCCAGAACAAAAAATGGACTTAGTCTATTCTTTGAACAAGAATGAACTTACAGTAAAAACAAACAAAGTTTGTAAAAAAAAGAAAGAGCAAAGAATGGACTTACAGTCTATTCTTTCCGGCTTGCTGGGATAAGAGATACCGATTGCAAGAATCCTTGCGGATACCGATGCTTGAAACCAGTTAACTATACCGATATCACCAGCCACTGTGATAGCATTGTGCATATAGCCAGCACACTTTAAACTGATTCAACCATAAAATGTTAGAACACGAATGTTTCCACTCAGACACAAGAAAAGTAAATTTATTTTCGTCTGTACTGGATCGCATAGGCCTAAACTGTATCCTTCCTTTAAGTGACTTCAAGCGACAAGAGTGAGTCTTTCTATCCCGTTTCAATCTGGTCTCCCACTACGTAATAAAACTTGGTTATCATATTGCATTACTTTTTCTTTTGTTCTAAATTACAATTCCTGGATTCCATTCGTCTCCAGCTTTTCTTTCAACTCAGAGAGCAAAGCAAAAAAGTATGCAAATTGGTGCAAAGAATGCCAAATTTGGAATCTTAGCTGACATTTATGTTCCATAGCATTGTGAATTTCACGCAGAGCTATAGAAGTGCAGTAGTTTAGACTAAATTTGGACTTAATTTAGATTTTCATATAGAAGAACAAGAAAGTCAGAGAAAGTACTACATTTGGTCACACTCCCGCACGTAGCAAACAACTGGTATCAAAATGCAAATCTTTCATGTTATTCTTTTTTAGTGAATTTTTTCTCAGTTTCTCTTTCAAACTTCATATAACTCCTTTTGTCCCCAAAAAATTTACTCATCCTGGGTCCTATATCACATTTAGTTTATGAGTGCTTTAGTAACATGCATACAAACTTTCACATTCTTTGCACAGTCTTTTATTTCAAATATCTCTTACCGGCTGCACTACTGCGTGTGCGTACCTGAGAGGCCGTTGATATCCTTCGACTTGAGACCCCGCGCCTCGACGATGACGAGAGTGATGCTCTCAGCGGTCGGCTGATAGCAGAGAGACAGAAGCAATTCGCCTAGCTTACCCTGCAATAAAACAACGCTTTATTGGAATTTCTGCTTCGAAATGGGCAAGCGGTAGCGAGAAACGGCTAATTGGATTTTCATCAAGAACGTGTGATGGAGGCGTGATTACGTTTTTTACGGCGTTCGCCGATAGGCGAACGCCGTACTGTTTCGGCCCGGTACCTTAATTTTTTTTTCTTAATTTTTTATTTAATTTTTTTTTACTCCGCTCAAATTACAATATCGAAATTTATTTACTTTACGGATTAACAAGTGAAGTAAGATGAATTTTGCTGTAAATGTACACCATAATATAAGACCATAAGCAGTTAAATAAATAGGTTAATTATCTGCATACTATCAATATTACGAAGGTTTGCCGTGTAACCTATCTAGCTGATATTTTACGATGTAGAAAACAATTATGATCTCAACAGTATAATTGGTATAATTTATATACATCGGTGTCAAGTTGAATCATCACGTTATTACATGATGAATCAATTGTCTTTCTAATGTTTTGTAAATAAGCAATGTCAATTACTGATAAATAAATAAAAATAAAAAATAAAAGAAGGATTTAAATTTGCATTTAAAATTTCTTTTAAATAGTATCTTTTTTATTGTACTCACATATTTCAATTAACCATTGTTAGATCAGTTAATGGAAAAAATGGATTTGTACAAATTTTTGAGGTAATGAAACAAAATAAAATTAGGTTTGCGTACAAGCTCTATTTGCAATGCAGGCACTGCTTTTAACTCTCAGATTAATCCTGTTAGTCACATTTAATGCGGACGTATACACGTATATGTGGTACGTGTAGTGCCGATTTGATCCTATGAATTTATTTCCATCAGGGATTTAACATAGCTTCACTAGCAACTGCTGTATTAAATAGAAAATGCGCCACTTGGGTGAAACCTTGATATCGCCCATTCTCCAAGTCGGAGGAGTTCAAAGTGACCGTGACACACTTTGTAGGGCGACCACGGGGTTGTGAATGGTCGGTGTAACTCATGCAAAGTTCAGGGTCTAAAGTCACGGGTCAGATATCACAGCTGCAGCTAGTATACGATATCCATTATAGAGACACTGAATAGAGCGACACTCGGCACTGCCCGGTGACAAAATAAGAAGATTATGACTCCGGACGGATGAAACTTGGGTCAACCATGGCATCATTACAAGGGTCCCCATAAACATGGGCGTAGCCGCTTAAGGGACGGGAGGGAGACGCTTCCCCCCCGCGGACGAGGGCGTCGCCCCATGAATAATCCTGGTCCCCTTGAAAATGCATGGATGGGGAGGGAACAACAACCATCCGCCCAAGAGAAATGACCCAGTTGGTCGGCAAAAATTTCTGTTAGCACCCCCCGCCTCCCTGCCCGCTAGTGAGTTCTGCCTGAAAGAGCAATTTTGATCTGTTGCAGGGTACAGAATTGTATGTCAGAATGCAGTTTTTAGTGAAAAAGTCTTTTTATTATCTTTTTCCTTTGCAATTTTTGTCCCCCCCCCACCGCCAAATCCGTGGCTACGTCCCTGCCCACATAAACCTGATTGGTTCAAGGGAGTCTAATTGAAGGTCATAGAGGTTGATGTCTGTGCGGGGTGTTGTTACATCTATGCGGTGTTGTAGGTGCTGACCATACATGCAGGGCCTACATACGTGCACGGCCTACATACGTACACTTTTACTTATATATGAATCTTTATTCACCATCAAACAGACATAGAACAGAAACAACGAAAAATACGTAAAGAAGATATCTTATATACAATGTACAATTTTATTCAAGGCATCTTTAACGTAATATACGTACTATATAAACTAGTATTACAAACATTTGTGATCCCCAGTGTTTGACCAGTGTTTGACCAGTGCTTGACCAGTGTTTGACCAGTGTTTGACCAGTGTTTGACCAGTGTTTTACCACCATAATTATCATCCAAATATTGACCACCCTCAAGCCCAAAATTGTTTCTTTTTTACTTTTTTCCCCATTAAGCAGAATAACTATTTGTTAACAACACAGGTTGTACTATTTAGAAAAAATTTATGACTAGAAAGTTAAAATCACGATCTATAAGACTCCCAAGCGAGGTATAAAGCGCTATCACGGCATGCAGTCTCATAGAGAGAGTAAAGGCGGCATTTGCCAATTTTTCGCATGATTTACTTTACGCTGCTCAGAAATTAATTTTTGCGCCACTCAATGTACGCGCCACAGTACATGCACATAGTTATGAATTGCGCTTTCTTATTGAATACCATTTAATTCATTAAAATATAATAATTTAAAATATAATATAATATAATTTAACTCCGATTTAAAATACACAGGGTCATCTGTTGCTGCGTGTTAGACGTGAAGTGCACACGATGAGTTGATAATCAGATCATCTTGTTCAATGGGATCAGCTTCTCCGCTAAATTGTAGGAATGGATTTACTATTCACTGGGACTGCTGCTGCTGCTGCAGCTGCTGCTGCTGCAGCTGCTGCTGCTGCAGCTGCTGCTGCTGCAGCTGCTGCTGCTGTTAGCTGGACTAGCACCATAGGCCTAGAGCAGGCGATGGCGAGGCCGCAATGCAATTAGGAAGTACTTTGCACAAATCACACGCGTTTCGTGCACTTTTCTCGACGAAAGGTTTTACCAATGATGTCATTATTGAGATTTTCGATCAATTTTGAACGTAAGCTTACCGAATAATATTAATTGCAACGAAGCGAAACCATTCGATAAGAATAAACAAACTTAATGCTGTACGATATATTATTACACTGATATACAGGGTGAGTCATAAAAAAACGTGCCCCTAGCGACATCGCGATAACTTCTCCAAATTTAATATTTTGCCCTAATTTCTTCAGGGCTTGTAGATGAGATAATTTAACACAAACTCTGAAATTTTCAAAAAGAAATTCGCTTCCGTTCAGAAGTTATGAAACTTTTTTTTTTTTAAGTCAAAAAATCACTTGAACCAAGGCAATGAAGCCTATTTAAAGAGCTACAGAGCTTTGGCGATCTGATTTCCTCTGTATTATTTGGTGGCCCTGAAAAGGGCCGATTTGAATAAAGATTGTACTGATCAAAGATTATCACAACGTTGTGCCAGCCGCCTACATCTTTCATCAAGATGGCGCGCCGGCCCATACCACCCGCCAGGCACAGGATTGGCTGGATCAGAACTGTCCGGATG
>JAQIWG010010370.1:0-10042 GCA_034695025.1 Chamaedrilus cognettii
GTTTCTTACTTTTAAATCTCTTATAGACTATCAGATCAGTTTGCAACTTCGAAACGCTGAATACCAGACGTTATATATATATATATATATATATATATAGTTTATTGCCACAATATAGGCCTACGATCAAACGATATGAATTTTTGCATTGCACAAAGTTTAACAGAGTTTCAACAATTAGTTAATCCCATTATTCAAACAAATTGTATTAAGCCTACTTCGGACAAAAACGAGTAAATTAAACTAATAGCATTCGAATCCATTCAGAGCCTGTACTCACTGTTTGATCCACACGACCAAAACCCTCCTTTCTGCGACAACTCCCCTTCTGCCTCCCCATGCCTCAACTCCCCTCCGAACCCCTGTCTCAACTTCTCTTCTACCTCTTCCTGCCCTAACTTCCCCCCACCTTTCCCCTCTTTCAACCTCCCTTCAGTTGCCTCCATTTGCCCTAACTCCCCCCCCCCCAACCATTCTATCGAGATCTCCGACCCTTCCCTGTACCTTCCCACAATCTGAACTTTGTGCTCCGTCAAAGACGCAGGCTTCACATCGCTCGCCGGACTCTGTGCCATCGATGCTATAATTATCTCTCTACGCGCTTGTAAGCATGTCTATGAGGAGAGAACAAGCAGCCCTGGGCTAAATTCGTCGAAAACATTGAGCTTTACTAAGGCCTAATTTGAACTGTACAGAATAACGCTCATTATTTTCTAGAAGACATTTTCTTTTTAAATATGACGGTTTGCAAGCGCTTACGACTATCGCCCTCAAACGACGTGACGATTCACACAATTGATTATTCAGCGACTGTGTGAACGGTTGTGACGATCTGACGATTGTTCAGACTTAAAGATCTGTTATTAGCTGCCGTAAAATAAACTAGGCCTACCAAGTTGTTCGATTTTATTGAAGCAACAAGCTGTTTCAATATTAAAAGGCAAAACATGGCTTGCGGGGAGACCCCAAAACGAAAGAGATTCAAAGCGCTAATCGGGTTATCCCTGGTAGCCTGGTGAGGTCATCAAGCTCTGCGATCCGTGCAATCGGTTTTTTCTGACATTTTCTGGAAACTAAGTCTGTACTTGTTCTACAGGCCCACAATGTCATGTAGACTGGTGCCCTCTCCGCTATGAGTGAATTTGAGAACTGGCGTGCGCGGCGTTAAAAAGATCTTAGCAGTATCTGCAATGCAGTCAAAGTGCAGCAAAAATCTGCCTTGCGACACAGTTATCTTTTTTCTTGTTCCCCTCCCCTCCCAATTGGCAGCCCTCACAACGAGGCGCTCAGCCACCAGTCAGTAGTGTCGATTTGTTTGACAATATTGTCGTTGTGTATTATCCGGATTGTCTCGTTGAAAGAACGGGCTACCCATTCACCGACCCCGGAGGGATAATAGGCTGAGTTGGCCTCTGGCAAGTCCGAGAAATGACTCTCTAATCAGCAACCCCGTCGGGAAACGAACCCGAGTCGCCTACGTGGTGAGAGGCTACGATACCGCTACACCACAAAGACTTAAGCACAGTTATCTTGATTGCAGTTCTTTTTGTGTAGTCCTACACAACCTTAGCCGTTAATGAACGATAATACAAGTATTTAGCCCTGCAACGGACGCGCAGTAGCTTTTTTTGTCTGCGATCACGTGATCAAAACTGCAACTTGTCTAGATTGCAGCCTGCTGCAGATCAGAGTGTCTTTCAGAATTTCTGCAAAGATCTGCGCAGATTTTTTTTAAGACACGCGCCCAGATCTCGAGCGATGTTGCGCCGCTCGAAGTTAGCCTAACCAAGTGTCGGCTAAACAACGGTCAACAGTACAAAGTATTATTTTATTGAACAATTTGAAACGATTTATTTATGATTCACAATTTGGCAGCAGGCCAATTCGTAGGACAAATTTACAATTATTGAGGCGTGAATGCGGCAAGTAGTAACAGCTTATTCAAGTTGAAGCTACATGTAAATGATGTCAAGATGTCTCTGGACTCCATAGTTCACTGAGGCTACATGTGCATTAATGATTATTACACACACACGCAGTGTTGTGTTCTTCACATTCGAGGCTGGCACTGAGGACACTGTAACGTAACCCTCAACTGAGGGGGAAGGGGGCTATGATCGTGAAAGGGCGAGCCATTGATTAATGGGGGTTGTTGGGGGTGCGCGCGAAGTAAGATGGGGCGAAGAGAGAAGCCGACGCAGGCAGTGCCCGACGCATTGAGGGCGACACACGAGGAGCAAAGGCCCTGCAGGGGAGGGGGTGGATCCCTGTGCAACCAGTTGCCCCGTCAGCTTCACGGCGCACTGCAACACAGCAGCAGCAGCACTTAAGAGGCAGGCTGCGTGCAGGCTGTGCAGTGTGTAGTGTGCAGTGTGTAGTGTGTAGTGTGCAGTGTGTAGTATGCAGTGTGTAGTGTGCAGTGTGCAGTGTGCAGTGTGCAGTGTGTAGTGTGCAGTGTGTAGTGTGCAGTGTGTAGTGTGCAGTGTGCAGTGTGCAGTGTGCAGTGTGCAGTGTGTAGTGTGCAGTGTGTAGTGTGCAGTGTGTAGTGTGCAGTGTGTAGTGTGCAGTGTGCAGTGTGCAGTGTGCAGTGTGTAGTGTGCAGTGTGCAGTGTGCAGTGTGCAGTGTGCAGTGTGCAGTGTGCAGGCCACGCTAAGACAGGCGCTTGAAATCACACCCATTAATATTTAAATCGGTGTGTTAATCAATTAACTGTAACTTCTGCATCAAATTTTAACTGACTTCAGAATTCAGATGGATATGTAATTTGAAACGTACGTTTCAGAAGCAACATGACAATTTCTTGTTGCTTTTTGACATCATTGCACTGATATCATGATAGTGCTAACATATCATTCTGTCCATTCTGAAATGGCTTGCGGCGAAAATTACGAAATGTTTCAGCTGTATTATAACAGCCAGCAATTGTTCTACATTCAGGTTAATATAGGCTACATACATCTACAGTCAGATGCAACGGGTTTGATTGTTTAACTTGCCTAGCCCTGAGCGGGGGGCGGGGGAGCCGGGCGGAGAGGAGGGACGCAAGCGTTGATGTCCGCGTTGAAGGAGGACCCCGGGAGACACTCGCACACTCCCCCCGGTCCCGCGATGAACTGCCCCTTGATTGAGCAGTCTGCGTGCGACACACCACAAGGCATTGGTCGTCAGCAGCAGCATTACAATAGGCGGTATGCTATACATGTACATGTAGGTCCAGGAGGCTTGTGTAAACGTGCTCACACGGGCTAGGCGTAGGCCTATAGGCCAATTATTAACTGAACGCATTCTAAAATATTTCAAAGTGAAATCTTTGGTGAAATCACCCAATGATGAATTAAATTTTATTCAAATTTGGTGGCAAAACAATGAATGATTATTTTACACAAAATCAGGGGTGAGGTTAGCTAACTGCGGTGCACACAGGCTTAGACAAACTTACATTTCAGTACGGTACGTTACAGTCAAAGTAACTGCTATGCCTACTAACGCTAAATTTTCTAAACAGCTACGGGGAACTTTGGAAGCTAAACAAGATACTACACGCCTATAATTTAGTACAGACCAATGTAAAAATGCGCTTGAGCAGCTCAGGCTACAGCCTACGACTACGTCATAGTTAGTGCTCCGGTACAAACCTGGGTCCTGGGCTCCGCCAGGGGGCGGAGGGGGTCTCTCGGGCGGGGCTCCACCAGGGGGCGCGGGGGGCCCTTGAGGAGGGGCGGGGGCTCCTGCAGGACGTTGTCCCCCAGGTTGGCCCGGTGGAGGAGGGGGAGGGGGGAGAGGGGGGGATCCTCCTGCTCCTCCCGGGAGAGGAGGAGGAGGAGGAGGAGGAGGAGGAGGAGGGGGCGCGGGGGCCGGCGCGGCGGTGGAGGGCTGAAGGGGCAGGGAGGCGAGCAGGGCGAGGGCGCCCAGCGTCACGAGCAGCTGCATCGTCTGCAGCACAGCACCAGCGTCAGACTGGGGGGGGGGGGGGGGGGGGCAAGGCACCCCCGCCCCCCCCCCCCCAAGGCTCCCACCTTCGCACCGCCTTATTTTAGCCTTTAGATCTTTCACGGAACCACTGTGGCAGGCTTACGTACGCCAACTGAGCAAGTTTTATTAATCAGCATGACAACATGAGGCGCACTCACCTGCACGAATCCTTTCGATTACAAAACGAACGATAAATTTAAATATCTACTGCATGCATAGATGCAAGCCTTCGCATCAGTAGGCCTAAAACTGAGGCGAAGTCTTCAAAGTGCGGCACTCACCGGTACTAAGCGCGCAGCGGCAGTCAAACTAACTGGTCGTCGATCCACGCTATATGATACGAGTTTAGGCGACCACGTCCCGTCCTCAGCCCGCACTGATCTCAACTGAGCGGCGGCGCGCTGCGCGGTGCATTTATACACGCCACACACCAGTCGTGCGTCACGCTCTACATGTAGGCAGTGACTGGGGAGGGGGGGGGGCGGTATAAGGGTCTTCAGGGACCCGAGGGGTGTGAATGAGGCACTCAGAAGTAGACGTCCAGGCAATGTTTCAATCAGAGACTCTACAAGTCTACAGACGGATGGCACCAAGTATAGCAGGCTGCTGGATGCATGTCATTCGCAGGATGTCGTAGGTGTCATTGATTTCATGGAAATTACTGCTTCCGCTCAGTGTGCTCTTGTTGCATGAGCATTTCTACTTCCGGTCTGGAAACCATTGTTTGCCTGATGATTACTCATTCCGTTTCGATGCTATTATTTTCGTCTTCATCTCGATCTGGATGCTCTTATTGCATGAGCATTTCTACTTCCGGTCTGGGTGCTTGAGCATTACTTGTTGTGGTCCTGACGCCATTGTTTGCATGGCTATTACTGCTTCCGGTCTGAATGATGTTTTTTCTTTTCAAAATGCGTTTGCCATTTTCTCACCCATGAGATTGCTCGAGGGCATTACGCTGCAACTATAGGAGATTTCGTGCAATAGTAGTCTGTCCGAGATCTCTGCCAACCCGCCTCGCTACATACTGTCGTTGTAGTGCACCCGCACTCACACTCTACAACGCCCGTTACGCCATCACGTTCAGCTTGGCACCAGTCGTGTTACGGACAGCGTGACTAGCCAATGCATATGATATACATGTAGCATTATGCTTACAGGCCTGCGTGTAACACATGTATGCACGCAAACAGCGCTGTATAAAACGGTTCAAATCACTCGTGTTAGCGCTGGCACTGCTTCAGCTCACGCGTAGAGGCTGGAGCCAAGTGATATATAACTATTATTGATGCCTACGAGGCCTATGATAATGTTTATCGCTCGCTTTTTTGCTTGTGGAGGACACAGAGTGACGGGCAGTGGTCCAACAACAGAGGCCATAATCCCCGCCAACTGTGCGCGCCTATACACGTACTTGCGCCGAACTTAACTCTATTAGCAACCATCATTTGCATCTTGATTTCTAATCATCTACATATCAACATTTATTATCATTTAAATCATCATTTATTACCAATATTCAGATTGCACCAGGCTACCAGCAGTGAGTTGAGACAACGATCAATACTGAGTCGGACGATTGACACAACATCCGCACGCGTCCAACAGTCCGTCCTACTGTCCTACAATAAGAGTAGAGTTCGCTACAAAACACGTTGAGGTCAAAACGCCTAATTCAGTCTGACACTCAGCAGTAAGTGCTACCTCAGCAGTGCGCACTCCTAGACCTGAAGCTTACCCAGTGATCACCCATGCATACGCGTTGCAGCAGTTTTAAATTACAATTACATAACTACAGAGTCTTGTACAACAAGTCGTCTGTAAGGGGGTTAATTTGAGGAGTGGAGGCTTAGAGGGGTGCAGGGGTGTTAGGTCTAGAGTAACTGACGTGTTATAGTAGCGACAGCAGGGCGAAGCTTTAAACGACAAATTGGTCCTTTTACAAACTGACTGATGTCATACATTATGATGTCAGTACGTCAGATCTCATCAAATAACAAATCTGGATCGACTTCGAATTACAGTTCGGCACACACTCTCGATAGTTTCTAATGCTGCTTTAATCTAGCGTCATATTGCAGCAGCTGGTTCAAGAAACATTCAGCTACTCGCCATGCAGCAAGCAGACAAACTCCTCTCAGCTGAACGCTCTAGATAAACCAACGCTCCATATAATGGAACGCTCCCGATAAACAAACGCTCCAGATAAAGGAACGCTCCAGTTAAAGGATCAACAAAACTTGAACGGCATACAGTTCTTCACTTGATACTTGTTACTGTAGGCCGAATTACATGTACATACGCTGTACATCGTGGATCATTGGGATACTGAGTGTCACGTGATAGCAGGCCAGTCAGCAACCTTGCCTACATGCGCAATAGGACAGCGACAGCTCGGTCTTGCAACGCACACAACTTCATCAATTGATACCTCATTTTGAATGTAAAATTTGAATTTTTATCAAGAACTAAATGAGTTTTTCTCCTTAGTCTTCAGACATAATTGCATCCTCTTAAATCTTTCAGCCTCTCCCACTGTGGAGCAACAAGGGCCAACATCTTGCACACACCCTCCACAACAATATCCCTCTTCTCTCTCAACGCTTTTCTTTCTTGTAAATTTGATCCCCAAATAAAAACTAATGCTGTCGCCACTGAGCACAGCCAGCAGCGTGTGAGTGCAGCACTCATCAGTGCAGCGGCATTCATAAGTGCAGCGGCACTCATCAGTGCAGCGGCACTCATCAGTGTAGCGGCACTCATCAGTGCAGCAGCACTCAGCAGTCAGTGTCCTCCCCATCCATGTACGCACTGGGGGGCACCCTGAACGTCACTCTCTGCTGCCTCCCCCCCTCGCCCCCCACCCTCCCCGCCCCATCATCCAGCGACCCCTCGTCAGGGGACAGCGGCGCCCTCTGGCCGCCCCCCCCGCGGGGCTTCCATATGGGTGAGCCCGGGGCGCGCGGCTGTATGCTGTGCTGGTAGATGGTGGGGTCGTGGCTCGTCTGGACGAGGCGCGCCCCCCCTCCACGCTCACTCGCCAGGGTCGACTGTGACCCCAGCCCCACCGACCCCCCATCCCCCCCTAGCAAATCCGTCATTCCACCCCGGGGGATATTCGCGAGAGTGGGGGGATGCAGTTCCTGGGAGTAACTAGCTCCACCCATTGTCAAGTTATGGATGGGAGCTCCCCGGGGGTCAGAGTCCACCGAGTAGCGCTCGTGTTCTGGACGCCACGTCCCCCCAGCGCTCGCCCCGCCCCCTCGCTGCAGCGGATTAGTGGAGAGGGTCTGCGGGTGGGCGGAGCTTGCTCCTGATTGGCTCCACTGGGCAGGAGACGGGTTTATTTCGGAGTGCGGGTATTGGGGGGGAGGGTAAATGCGTGAGGGGGGTGCAGAATCCTGCTGAAGTAAATTGTTAGCGGTTGGGAGAGCCGACGAGGGGCTCGGGGGGTGCGCGGTGGGGGGTGGGGCCGCGCTCGAGAGGGGGGGATGAGAAGAATGGATTGAAAAAAATTCATTGGAATTTTCAGCTGCATGAGAAAACTGATGAGATGTGCTGGAGGAGTTGTTTGATTGGCTGGTGTTGTTGGAGGAGTTGTTTGATTGGCTGGTGTTATTGGAAGCGCCATGTTCTTGGCTGGAGCTGGCAGCGGGGTTGCTCGTTTGGCTGGAGGGGGGATTGTATGTTTGGATGGCGAGGGGGTTGCTTGTTCGGCTGGTGGGGGGGTGGGCGAGGCGATGCGCCCCCTCGCGTATCGTGTGCTGAATGGTGCGGATGAAGTCCCTGCGCGCCTCCTGCGAGCTGGACACACAACCACAGAACCACCGGGTGATGAATGTTGCCGCGCCTTTAGCCACAGACACTGGGTGATGAATGTTGCTGCGCCTTTAGTTATTGAGTGTCAATGAACATTCAATTGTTTTGTTCTTCTACCGCAGCCATCTGGGGAATGGACGCACGGCCAGCATTCACACAAATTATGTTTCTGATGCATCAATATCACATTTTATTGATTCCATATACCACCACTTTTATGATTTTCGTGCAGTTCGAGCACAATGTAGGTGCAGGCCATCCATGTCTGTAAAAACCCACTTCCTTTTTTCCAACTCACTCACACATACAACCACAATTAATTCTATGATTAAAATTTGTGCTTTTATTAATCTCAGATATATTAAATCTCAGATTGGAAAGGTTCCATTCTATCAATCAAGTCAAGCAACAGTCTCTGATAACAACAGATGGGCAGCCTAACAGAATGAAAGATGATGATCTAATGTTTATAAAGGGCATCAGACCTGGCGAACTGAAAGACCTTGTCTGACTGCTTCGTGGCACAGCCCCCGGGGGAAGGGTTGCCCCCAGGGGGAGGGTTGCACGCCCCCGAGGCAGGCGTGCAGCAGTGGATAAGCTCCCACACTCCATGACACTCGTGCGCATCCCCGAGCATTGAGCGCACCTGAAGCTCGCTCACCGGTACGCACGTTTTGTAGCGCGGAGGGGAGTCAGCGGGGCTTGCGCCCCCCCCACAGTCACCGTTAGAGGCTGACGCCCCCCCAGCACCGGCCTTACCCCCTCCAGGCTGTGCAAGAAAAGTGTATAATTAAACTGTCTGGTATCATACAATGGCACGTACAAGGGAGGATACCCTCAGCTGAGCGCGGAGGACCACGAATTATCCTAATCATAATTTTTGGCTTCACGCTATGATTACACCTAATATCATATTCATAGTGACAACGTAAGCAATGATAGGAACTGTACGCAGCAACTTTCAAGAAAAATCAAACTAACGCAGCATGTTTTCTTGACAACGGAATTGGACCAAAAACTGCATTAATCTGTATATGGTGTTTTTTGTATAGCTTTCTGAAATGCTGACCTTGACCTTCTTCTTGCCCTTGACCCGCTCCTGGGCCAATAGGACAACGCCTGACTTGAAGATAAAGATGAGGGTGAGAAGCTCTGACCCCTTCTTGACCTTGCCGACCTCGTCAGAGGCGTTCAGCCAGTTGACCGTGCCGTACATCTGGAGGTCTCCCACACTCAGGTCTAAAGTCTGCGGCACACAGGGCGTAGTGACACTCAAGACTAAAGTCTGCACACAGGGTGTAGTGACACTCAGGTCTAAAGTCTGCACATAGGGTGTAGTGACACTCAGGTCTAGGGTCTGCGCACAGGGTGTAGTGACACTGAGGTCTCGTGTCTGCACATAGCACAGGAGCGTAGTGACACTCAGGTCTAGGGTAAATGCTCCTACCCTGCAGCGCGATGAGGTGGGGGGTGAGTGCTCCTACCCAGATATGAGTCAGTGACCCTGGGGTGTAGAATGAGAGCTACCCTGCAGTGAGTCTGCTTGCTCAGTTCATCAAAGACAGCGCCGTACTCGTCGTAGATCTTCTGCATCTCATTGATGTGTTCAGCAACAGCCTCCATGCCGTGCAGGGCCTCTGGACACACATACACACACACACATACACACACAGAGGCACGTACAGTGACACATACTGTGACACGCAGACACACCAAGGGAGAGACATCTCATTGATGTGTGTTGAACACATCAGTCAAACAGCCTCCATGCCACGCATGCCAAGTGAGGGGGGGTAGCACAGACCGGTGAGGTGGGTGTGTTCGGCGCTGAGGGTGGAGGGAGTGAGGGGGGGGTAGAGCACAGACCGGTGAGATGGGTGTGTTCTGCGCTGAGAGGGTCGGTGAGGTCCTTGAGCTGGCGCAGCAGCAGCGGGTACTTGAGGATACGCTGGATGGGCTTGATGAGGAACGACTCCAGGGCGGCAGAGTGCTGCTGCTGCGGGTTGTGCGCGCGCAGGAACTGCTGCAGCGCAGCGCTGCTCTCTGCAGCAAGAACAAGAACTAGAATAAGAACTAGAGGTAGAATAAGAACGAGAACAAGAATAGAGCAGTAATAACAGCCAGAATTATTGGCTGATAGCTACTTGTCTATAAATTGTGACTGGATTTGAAAGAATCAAGTCAGAGTTTAAGTTAGAGCCAGGACAAAATTTGGGGTTGGCGGTGTGCGAGGCCGTGGGCGGGCTACTA
>JAQIWG010010371.1:0-10041 GCA_034695025.1 Chamaedrilus cognettii
TAAATAAGCTCTCAAGTGGGTGGAGCGTGGGGGGGATGCGGTTGTATCAGATTTCTAATAAATCAAGTAATAGGATATTTCTAAATTTTCAATGACGCGTGCAGCAGCGGGGAGAGAAGCAATTCTATCCTGTTGACTATTAAGTGAATGGACGCGAAAAGGGGGGTTGCCTTAGGGGGATCCTTAGGGGTATCCCCCTGGGGGAGATAACCCCTTAGGGGGTATCTCCTTAGGGGGTATCCCCCTTAGGAAAGATACCCCACCTTGGATCCGCTGCTGATGTAGCCTAATTACCCCGTTTATTTGAACGCAAGCGCACTCTCCGTCCAACAATGCAGGGTTAGTCTTCCTTCCACGCTTCAGCGTTCAAAGTATTCACAACCGAGTCGTTAACAGCAGTGTTTTCCTTAACTATAAATGCTGGAACGGGTTTCCGCCAGCTTTACATGTAGTCACACCTTTAACTTAACAATAGAAGCATTAAAGTCACACATTCCTTAGGTTCGATTACAGAGACGTTTCTCGATCAACGACTTGGCCGAGGGGAAAATCTACTAACACTGACTAAAAACTACAATGGTTAAATGTTATCATAAATTTTCAAAAATTGTATTGCGCAATTTTTTACACAAATTGAGCCTAATTTAGTGAAATTCGTATCCTTAGATCATTTTGGTTCGGTTAGCAAGTGTTGTTGCCTCGTAGATTTAGACATTCGTATAGTTTTAGCTCAAGTAAAATGCTTACTGATGGGACTTGCGAGCCAGTTGCAATTTTTTCTCCTTTATTTTCTTCTGGCCAAGGAAGTTTCCTTGGCTGATGAGAGTCTGTGAGATGAGACTCTCTAACCCAAAAATGTCGTAATTCGTACACAGGATTCTGAGGCAAAACCGGTGCAGAACTAGCATCGTGATGACAACAAAACGTACTACTTTCTTGCAATGTGAAATTTCCTGTGATGTGCAATCATCTGATTAGTCGATGCAACGTCAATCAAATGAGTGTTTGTCAAAGGATATATCAATCCGTGTCTCAAGCACGTCACCGACAGAGATTAAAACTCCTGCTGCTGGCCTTGTGCGTTCTTGTGATAGTTCTCCGTTACTCTTACACACATGGATTATTTACTTTCGCTCAAAGATCAAGACTCATCTCGCGTCACGATGAATTCATTTTCGATCATTTCAAAGTCGATTCCGCCGACTGCGCCACGCTGTTTGGCGGGGTTACGAAATCATCTCTCGAGGTCTACCAGAACATCATGACCCGGTACAATATCGATCCCAACCAATTTCTCAGCGCCTCGCGTTCCGTGTCGAACTTTTGCAACGCATTCAGGCGACAGCGGCGCTACGTCACCGAACCGCTCAACGAAGAAGAAGCAAACTTTGGGATCGCCTACACCGTCACGATCTACAAATATGTTGATATGTTCGAACGCTTGCTACGCGCCATCTATCGCCCGCAAAACTTCTACTGCATTTACGTCGACAAGTCGTCGAGTTCTTTAGTACTCGAGGTAGCGCGGGCCATCGCAAAGTGCTTCGAGAACGTTTTCGTTCCCCAGAACCTGGTCTACGTCGTTCATTCCATGTTCAGCGTGCTGGAAGCGGAGGTGCTGTGCATGCGAGAACTGCTTAAATACAGAAGCTGAAAGTACCTCATCAACTTGACCGGATAGGGGCATCCGCACCAACTGGGAGCTGGTGAGGATGCTGACGATCTTCAACGGTTCGAACAGCATCAAGGGCACAGTCAAGAAGAGGCGAATGTATCGGTACGCAGCCGAAATGCCCTTCCCGCCCTACCTGACGGTCACCAAGGGAGCCGTGCATCTAGCGGCGTCGAGGGCGTTCGTCGACTACACCGTCAACAACAATATTGCAATTCGATTCTTGTCTTGGGTCAACAAGACAATCATCCCAGACGAAACCTTCTTCACATCCCTCCAATACAATCCGCAGCTCAACGTTCCCGGCGCGTTCATCGGCCGGCCGGAATCTCACGTTAACAACAACCTGTTCATGGCTCGTTTCAAAAACTAGGAAATGGAGAGCAAAGATACGATTCATCTGCCCTGCGCAGTGAAGTTCGTGCGCGATATTTCATTTTCGGCGTGGGAGATCTGAAGCTGCTCGGCAGACGACCGGAGATGTTCTTGAACAAGTCCAACGCCGACTTTGAGCCGCTGGCGTACAATTGCATGGAGGAGTTGCTGCACAACAGGACGAGGAGGGAAGTGGAGACGGGAGAGATGGTGCTAAACGAGACGTTTTACTCAGAACTGGCGTTCGTTCAGAGTCACGTCTGAACTGGCTCGGCGAACGATTGCACTCAACGAGATATTTTACTTGCAAATGGCGTTTTTCAAAAGCCACGTCTGAAGTGGCGCGGGGAATGGAGGATCTAAACGGATGTTCTACTCAGAACTGGCGTTCGTTCAGAGTCCTGTCTGAAGTAGCTCGGGGAGAAGTGGCGCTGAAAGAGAAGTTCAACTCACAACGGGCGTTCGTTCAGAGTCACGTCTAAAGTGGCACGAGAGTTGAGCAGAACCTCTACAGCTTTAGAGGTAAATAGAGATTTAGCTAAACCCCTTTCCGCCCCACTTCAAGCGTGAGTTCTATTCACAACTGGCGTTCATTTAGAGTCACTTCCGAACTGGTGCGGGACTGGGTAGCGCTGAACGGGATTTCTGCTTTAAACTGGCTTTGTGAAAATTATAAAATTGGAGTATTAAAGAAATTGTTACCACAAAATTGTTGATGCATTAATTATAGAAGTTAAGAAACCAATTTAGAAGTTTCCCAGCTTGGTTGACGAGTTTTTTTGCAGGTCAACTTTTACTACTCATATCCATTTAACCGGTTGATAAAATTAAACAAAAATTGACAGAAATATGAAGCAATTCAAGTTAATGTGGTGCAATTTGATTGAGAACACTTTTTGCGATCCGTAGTTATTAAAGAAAGTTATCGGTTCCTTGACTTTTGAGTCACGGTGTAGTAGTTTATTACATATTCGGTTTAGGAATATATTTGGTGAGACTCTACAAATGAAAATTGCTGCTAAATAAATGAAAATTGCTGCTAAATGTAGAAAATATTGCTGCAAACGACGTTCATGATTGAGTCAGCCAAATCCGAGACAAATAGAGTAGGCTAGAAACT
Organism: Chamaedrilus cognettii; assembly: GCA_034695025.1. Taxonomy (NCBI): domain Eukaryota; kingdom Metazoa; phylum Annelida; class Clitellata; order Enchytraeida; family Enchytraeidae; genus Chamaedrilus; species Chamaedrilus cognettii. The sequence goes on from JAQIWG010010371.1 coordinate 3,168, forward strand.
ATCGGAACAAAAAATTCTTGAATTTCAACAGCAGTTCTACATCAGCAGTGTGATATCTACTAGGCTGCTATACTAATTGTTTGCTCGTAAATTTGTTAGCGGATAAAGCTATTTTCTATACGTGATTTTGCATGTTTAGCAATTGGTAACATTGCCACGATGCTGCAATACAGCCATTAATCAAGACTTTGTACACGTGGAATAGTATACTTTAGGCCCATACCGTCATCGACCACGCAGAGGTTCTTTTTTTACCAAATCCAGCATTAGGCTACTTGAATGCGATCGATCTACGCTCGCAGTCGCATGTCTGGTATAAAAAGCTAATATGACTTTAATATATGTGACCCATTGGCTCATTCGCATTGGACTAGCAAGATTGTTGACGCTGTTTCAGTCTGTTAAGAGTCTTGTACTACGATGTCAAAACTTGACGGCTAGTATGAAGCCGCACCAAAAGATTAATTATAGAGATCCACATATACTTAAATAGTCTACATGCAAGCTTTTCATAAATGCATTAGTAAAAATGTAGTAAATACAAAAAAAATGTTATAACAAAGTAGGCCTACGTGTTTTATATATGTTCAAGACAATTAACCTAAAACCTCGCCGACCAAATGCGAAATTTTACTCGTTTGCAGTAGCGGTAAATTCTACGTGGATAACAAATAAGATCGGGCTCTCTTATATCCTCCCAGTGGCCTCCTTTAAATGAAGTTGAATGGCTTCCCCAGTAAAGGTAATGTTATGGCGATATAACATATCATTATAATGATATATGATCATGAACTGGAGCAAGGGAAAAAGTGGTTTTGTTTTAGTTTTTGCTTCCGAAGTCTATTGACTCGCCTCCAAAGATGAAATTGTTTCCATGTCTTGAGTCCGTTTGTCTATCAATGGTGTCAGTTGGTTAGTTTCAAACCGTCGTTAACGGGCATATATGCTAAAAAAAACTGAGTTAAGCATTTGTCAGCAGTCCCTGCTCCCTCTCCCTCCCCCCGGCTCATAAGTTGGCGAGTAGAGGGAATAAGTATCCTGATAGGAACATTCTATGTGCTGTGGTGTTTGTGACGTTCAAGAAACTATACGTTCCCAGAAATTTTGTGCCCTCCCAAAATCAAATCCTGCAGCCACCACTGCTCGTTTGTTTACTGTTTGTATCTGGTTCCTGTGATTCAGTGACTTTGAACTGATATTTCAGACCACTTGATAAATAATAATCTTTAGAGACACTAATAAATTCGTCACTTGAACAGTGGAGAATTCGTTAGTGTCTCTAAAGATTAACATTTATCAAGAGGTCTGATATATCAGTTCAAAATTACAAATAATTCCTAGTATTCATGTGGGCCCATCCAACAATATCAGGTAGTCGCGATAAATAAGAACTCAATTTCTAAGAAAAATCGATTTTTGTTGGCCCAAATTACTAAATATCAATGAGCCTTCACGTACATTAGTTACGCCGAAAATAGTTCGCCGTTGGACCAATACTTTGGATAGCTTGTGCGTATAAAAATGATACATTCCAGTGGGCGGCACTTTTTAAAGTAGATATACCTAGGTCTACATGTATAACAGCTGCTTCTGTTTGACTTCAATCACAGGTCTATATTGCTATGCTGTAGGCAGTCATAGACTCTGATTTTTTTAAACGAAGACGAAATGGGTGGGCTAAATCCTGAACAACCATTAAATCCGTGTTGAAAAAACCAGTCCTAAATATCTGCTATATGGGACCTACTCTAAGCTCAAGATAGCCTGAGCCTACTGCACTGGCAGTCCTATTTAGTCCTATTCTGCAGCTCAAATTCTGAATTGTTAAAGCAGTAGGCTATAATTATGACGTCACCATTATGAATTCAGTTTTGGAATCGCGTACGTGCACATTGTTAACTGACAGAACACAGGGGTGACCCCTGGGTTCAACCAAAGATCGCAAAGGTCGGGCCAGACCGGGCAGTCTTCTGATGTTGGCGATGCTGACAGACATTTTTTCATTTAATATACAACTACAACACTAACTTGACCCGTGGAAGTAGAGTTCTAAAACCACCTAATTTTGGACGTTAGACATTTTTTTCACAACTATTAATTGAAGGTCGGACTTCTGCTACTTATAGCAACTTAAAAGAAAGGCCACTTCAACTTTTTTAGGTCGTGCCATGTAGGGCCACTAATTCTTGAAGGTAGAGCCACCTTCCCAAAAGTCGGCCAAGATTCGACCTGCCCCATATGACGGGACGCCCTAGGACATAATTCCTATGACATTCCTAATTCATATTCCCTAAGACATAATTATCACTCCCGAGCTAAAACGTTATCACTGAATGTGCCAAATGTATAGTGTGATTTAACAAGAGAGCATGCATTGTACGTATTAGTCGCGGGACAATGCTCAAGACAGCCGAATTCTATTGACACATAGCTGTAGTAAACTTACGTCTAAATGCACATCGAAGCGTGTCAATACATAGTTTATTTCCTCTGTTTTTTTGTCCAGTTGACAACTCTTGCGTCAATGTGTCATTTTGTATGCATTTACAACGGCAACAACAACTTTACCCAGCGAAACTTTCACAACACGGAATCCACAAGTCTAGGCTTGACAAAATGCTGCCGTCTCTATGCAACTATACGGCACCCGTACTCTAATCTGGCTTTTCTTTGTCAATCCCAGTAGGCTGAGGCATATCAGGACAGACGACATAATTCGCTATCCATGCTCAGTCTGGTTTGACACCGATGTGGAGTTGCTGTCTTTTCGAGTTCGTTATTTCGCAAAAATTCTGAACATGAGCTTAGTTCGGACTCTCATGAATGGGTCATTTCAAGCCCTAGGTGTTACTATTGAGTTGGAGTTTAGTTAGCGCTGTACAAATTAGATTCACATTCATTCTCTCATTCGGAATAGCACTCGGATAGAATAGCATTTTTTGCTATTGTCTGCCTTTTCAGCATTCAAGTGTGGTAGGCCCTATTTGTTAGACTGAGGCCAATATTAAATTTAAAATATTAATACCAATACGACGGGATTACGGCGGGAAACATCGAACCGCCAGCATGACAGTCCATTGGCAATACGTTTGTTTCCCTTACAATTGGCACAGTGTTCTCACTTGGCATGCTCTATTTTGCTCAGCGGACCTGACGAAAGTGCTAGATGACAATGATTATTGCTCGGTCCAAAATTTTGTATATATACATACAACATATCGACCAATTTTTTCCCGCCGAGGTTCTGTTTTCCGTTTCAAACGGAACGCATGAGGGGGGGGTTCTGACGGAGATTTTCAGCTGTATACTATATCAAACTCTTAACAAGCCAAGCTCACCGGTTCCCATTAATAGCCTAGAAACTTACTCTCAAACCACTTTTTTCATTTTTCACAAATTGCTCGGTAAATTGCTCGATTCCTCGACAAATTGCTCGATTGCTCGACAACAGTTTTCCAATACTGATTGTAGTTGTTCGTTTCTGATTCTGATTGAAGTTGTCCGTTATTGAATGAACTTGTCCGATGCTGATTGACGTTGTCCGATTCTCCCGCGGCGTCTTGAATGCACCGCCCGATGGTTGCGATGATCGAAATTACGTTTTATTGCACGATTAGGCCGTATACGCGGCCCTATGATTCGGCCGCCGTCATTGAACGGAGGCCAAATGCGGCCCGCCTGGTAAAACGGTTTGACACCACTGATTTAGACAGTTACAACAACAGTCATCTATTCAAATATCTCGAGTGAAAGTCTTTGTCAGCAACAAACACCCCTGCTCTTTCAGAAATGAATTAAATCTTTGAAAAGCAGGTAGACTAACACTATCCTCTTCCGTAAAGATTGTCCAATGTAAATCAACTACGCCGAGTTATCAAACCAACCGAAGCAGCAAAAACTGGTCAATCCAAATGTAATATCCAAAGAGCGCTTTAATCTTAGCAGTCTTGCATTCAATATTCGCCGTTTTCCTATCAGCATCGCTTCATGGACACTAACAAAACTCAAGTCACTAAAATTCCATTCTTTCAGAATGCGACATGGCAACAACGTGCTACGCGCTCAGTCCGTGCAATAGCTAGGATCATCTTGCATAAGCGTGCCGTTAGCGCCGTTGGCGACGATTGAGCCGCAGGTGCAATTGGTGACTGCTAGACCTACAGATCCCAGACAGCGGAGGATCCACAAGTTAAAAGTGGGGTGGAGGGCGCGTGAGGGGATTTTCCGTAGATAGAAGTCCAGTTTCAGGCTGGCGAGACATTTTTTCTTTTGTCGGAAATTACCATTCGAAAGATACCAGGGGATATTCTCTACAAAATGTCAAAATTCTACAAACTGTGTCTTTCTTATCTGACGCCATTCTTAATAGTGCTGATTCACTGTACAGGCCAGTACCTCGCTTTTAGACAGGACAACGGATCATCCACCCTGCGAGTTTGGCTAGCCATTTCTTAGTTCTTGCCAATTTTAACTTGCCCACGTGGGATCTATGGTCTACGTGTCTTCTGCCCACCCGTGGATCACCTGCCGAATCAACTAACCCTGAAAATAGATGGCGCTTGAGCGTCGGACCTATACCGGACCGTTGCGGCAGTCGGCGGCGCTTGCGCCGATAACGCCAGGCCGCAACGAGTAGGTAGGTCGCAGCGGTGAGCATAGAAGCTTTCGAGGCGAGCCCGAGTGGAGCCGCCGCGGGTACAGATCTTGGTGGTAGTAGCAAATATTCCCTACTGGCTCGAGACTTGATCGTCTTATATAATGACCACCACTGATCATCGCTCAATAGTCACGTTTCTTTTACACAAGTTTTATTACGTTTATAAAAAGGAATTTTGTTTGCATTTACGACATGTAGAGACTCCGATCAGTTCTACTCGGTTTCATAATGAGCGTAGCTCTAATCCTAAGGTTATGTTGCAAAGCATCAGATTTTAATTGTAACGAAGCAAAGATGAGAAAATCATGCACGAGTGCAGCACAGACTATTGCATTTGTGCTGCGCCTGCTATGCGTGCTGAGCGCGGTGTGTGGAGGGCAGAGGTCAGCTCTGTTCAGCGCAGTCCAGCTAGCCGGCAGGACGCAGTGCTCGCTCGATCCTCCTCTAGTCGCTCTCACAATCAGGTCTCGGCTCCACTGCTCCCAGCAGTGCGTTGGACTAGGAGATGGGAGCTGCGAGGCGTTGAACTTCAAACAGCTCTCAACTTGTGAATTGTTTTCTGAGCCATCAACCAACTATACTGCGGAATTAGCCTGCGAGCTGTATCAGGTACGGAAAAATTACATCTAAAAGTAGCAAATATCATCTGCATATATGCCGCCAATATACTGAATACTTTTACACTGAGTTTTTTCATCGAGTGTTAACATTTAATCCGAGGTCATGACATCATCACACCTAATGAGCTCGCTGAAAGCTTGATCTATGATTAATTTGGAGTCATGTGATTGGTTTTTGCAGAATAAATCTCGGATTAAAATTTTAACGCTAGATGAAAAAACTCAGCCTCCAATTTCAATGAGATCAAAGTGCTATGCCTTCAGCACGCAAATGTAAACTTTTTGTAACCTCAGCCTGCTATGATTTCCGGTAACGTGGAAGTTGTTCTGCTGGGAAAGCCATATAGTTTAGTTGCATATGAATGTCACTCAGCGCTGGTTTCTCCTACACGGATATAATGGTGGTTCAGGATTTATCCCATCTTTTTCATAAGCTAAATCGTGAACCATCATTAAATCTGTAATGAAGAAATCAGCCGTTAGCTATATGTAAGCATCGAGTTGCTACGTATAGTGGTCGGGCAAATTTGAGGAGCAGGGATATCCGAGCATGTCGTGGGTCTTCGGGCTTCTTCATAACAAGGCCGCCATCTGCGAGTACTCTGACAACACGACCTGGCTGGTGGGTGAATCATAGAGTGCCTCGTCTTATGAAAACTATCTTCTTTTTCCCCTGCGAGTTTTCCCTCGTGTGAGGTAACGAAGACTATTACAGTCCAGTTCTGTGCCTCAGCCTCGGCGTTACCAAGCAGAGCATCGCTCGCCCTTCTTGGGTTGCTTTTTACGACTCGCCCGGGGAGCTCTGGGTTGCAGATCAATTTTTTGTTTCCCGACCTGCAGGAGTTCTTATGAAGAAAATGTTGCTCCTTTCGCTACCTATTATTCGGTCAGAGTTAAGTGTTTGATGCACGGTTAGAAATTCAATCGCCATCAACGCCTTGTTGATGGCGATTGAATTTTTAACCGTACAAGTTGCACATGCTGACGCCCACGTCGTCAATTTTTGGCATGCAGAAAACATAGAAATCCGAGTAAGAAAACTGGTGTTAAATGTATCCTCCATGCTGGTTAGCACATGACCGAAGACGTGGCTCTGTTCAATTCAGGTTAATCATCAAATCAACAATTCTAATCACTAGAGAAGCGATTTTAGAGGATGGCTGGGGCATGTTTTGAGACAGGGACCGATTTCCTGCAAAACGTGAAATATTTACGAGCATGAATTTCGCAAAGCGGTGAAACTCGCAAAAATTACAAGCGTCAATTTACAAAAATCATCAAAAGCGCGAGAATTAATAATAATAATAAGAGTAATAATGGGTTTTTTGTCCGTTTCATAGTATGGCGACCATATCGGGGACGCCCTCATGGCAACACAGGCATCATCCCTTGTCCACCCAGGCTGAGATAGACACCAAGGCCAAGAGGAAAAGTCATGTCGGTAGACCGGGTCAGTTATCCGTTTGGCAGCCGGTTAGGTTGATAATTACGGCGGGAAAAGGTAAGTCTTCAAACCGGAAAGGAAGGTAGACAGTGTTGTACATGAACGCAAAGAAAGTGGGAGGGAGTTCCAAAGAGTGGGTGCAGAGAACACAAA
>JAQIWG010010372.1:0-10041 GCA_034695025.1 Chamaedrilus cognettii
TGCAATCATGCACAAACACTGCATGCAATCATGCACAAACACTGCATGCAATCATGCACAAACACTGCATGCAATCATGCACAAACACTGCATGCAATCACACGCAGCATTCATGTGCATTCGGAGGCTTAAAACAACCGTATAGCTAGCGAATGGCAAGAAATAACAATTGGGCCACAAGGGAAAGAAATGTTGCTAAAGAAAAGAGAAAAGCTGAAAGAAATTACTGTGGCATGCTCAAATATGGTAGCGCGACACTCATCTCCCTTCATTATGCCTTGAGCCCACAGCTTGACAGCCATTGCAGTTTGCACTATAGTAGTGCGGCCAGCACTATATACATAGCACGTGTGGTTTATCTAGCAGACACAGGGCCAGCTACTCATTTACAATGGTCGGCTGAGTGAACCGAGTCACTCAGCCGACCGACGTGACGACCAGTGACGTCCGAACCTGTACGTGAATATATTATCCAAGGCCATTACTCGGTAGCGAGCGGATCTGAACACTCGACCTTCCAAGCAAAATATTGGATTAAAAAAATTATTTCAATTTGAAAAGTATTTTTTTAAAGTATTTTAAACTGCAACGTCAGCCGGCGGAAAAAAGTTTTTAAAAATATTTAATTAACCCCTAGTTGGATATTTTAGCTAAAATGCATCTTGCGGCCTTGCGGCTTTGAGACTTCGCCTTCCAGAAGTCATTTCTAGCGATTTGCTTATGTAGTTAAGGAGTACAACGTGTGTGAATAAAGGTGTTTGATGTGTACAAGATTTAGCCCCTAGTCGGATATTTTAGCTAAAATGCATTAGCAAGATGGTGCTATTTAGAAGTATTTTCTTCTTTTTTTACTCTAATGCAGCAAAACCAACGAGGTGTTAAACAAAGAATTTGACTCTTTAGAAAGTGCGTGCAGCGTGATACTCAGGTTTTATCAAGGCTAAACTGTCAACTAATCTTCTCCATTCTTCTCCATTCTTTTCCATTATCGAGAATAAGGCTCTGTATACATATAGACACGCTTACCCGCGCGGTTGGTGTCGGCGCATCTCGTCGAGCAGCGTGTGTTCGACGAACTCAAAGACGAGGTGGTACTTGTGGTCCTCGCTGAACGCGCGCAACAGGCTGATGAGGTTGGGGTGCTTGAGACGCTGTGTAACACACACAGACCTTAATACCTCATTGCGTTTGCTGCATTATACTGAAGAAAAATTATGAAAAGGCCTCAAAACAGCGCCATGCCTGACAGACTCTTCGAGGCTCGCTGCGTGTCGAGGAGGCTGGAGTGGACGCTTTGCTAAGCAAAATCGCAAAGTCACAAAGTCGCAGTCGCAAAGTTGCAAAGTGCATTTTAATTCAAATATCCGACTAGGGGTTAATACAATCAACACAAAGACCAATGAGGTTAGGGTGCTTGAGGCGCTGTGTAATAATGACACCTCCATGCAATAAACACTTGCCTCATCACGCTATGTAAAATTCAAAACGGCAAGGAAACTAAATTAGCAAAAACTAGTAAGAAACATGGATATTGAAAAGCAAGAGAAGCCATACCGCTCTCGTAGTATTTGATTATTGCCATATTGTTGCTACAAGACCTCGTACCGTACACACTTTGTTCATATAACTTGAGTTCTTGACATTTGATTCAACAAGCAATAAAGAAAAGTGAAACACTGACGATCTTCTGGTGCTTATTCGAGGTCGAACAAGTCTTGATAATCAAACTCAAAGTAACTAAGCTATTGACCTATCACAGTATTAGTACCTAAGCTGCCGACAAACTTCGGTTCTTGATAAGAACCGAAAACCCGGACATGACATCAAACTGTGTCCGGCAGCCCTGCCCCTGCTGCCACCATAGGGCAGGGCGAAGCGTTATGGCCGAATGATCTAAGTCGCGGTCTCGGATTACGAGTCGGCTGATGTAGATTCGAATCCCGGCCGCGGTAAAGATTTAGAGTCACTTCGTGCACTCTTTGGCAAGGTGGTTTAGATTCTTCAGCCGCAAGTGTTCCTACGATGCCAACCAGTCTACAGTGGAACCACCACCAGCGACCATCAGCTGGTGCAATAGGGCATCACCGATAACGACAACGACGACAACTACGACGGCGACGACGACAACGACGACAACTACGACGAAGACGACAACGACAACAACAGCGTAAGAACCGCAGCGACCCTGACAAGCCGCAGACCTTAAGCATGCGGACCTCCCTCCGCGCGATCTTCTGTATCATCGGGTTCTCGTCCGAGTCGGTGAAGATCTTGACGGCGACCCTCGCCCCCGAGTCCTTGTCCCTGCAGCGATACACCACCCCGTACGCACCCTCCCCCACCAGGGTCATGCGCTCGTACTGGTCCATCCTACCCCACGGGGGGCGCGGGGTGACAGGGGGGTAGGGGGGGCAGAGGCGCAGTGAAACTGACGGGTGAAGCGGGTGCAGGCAGGCTAGGCAGCTATAGAAGAACCGCGAAAATGATATCAATGTACATAGGCGATACGCTGTCTGATAATTAGAGCTAAGCATAGACCTACAACAGGCTACATGTGCAGCGCCTGCAGTTCCTTGATAATAACGAAGTTCCTTCCTGAATCCTGGAGTTCCTTGTTACTAGCTATGCGATTAGGCGCAGGGTAATCCACGATACATGCTTATCAGCGCATATGACTGATATAGATCGCGTCTACGTATTCTTAACGATGCTATTGTGTCAAGATAGCTAGTCGCAAGAATCAAGCGGACTAGAGCAGAGCTGTTTCTCACAACGACAAGGGCCAGAGAGCCTTCAGGTCTCCAGTTAGTCTACGTTAGGCTCAGTGCCCCGTGCTGCTATACAGTAACGTCACAATTATTATTGTTAGGCCTACATGATGTATACGCAACATTACTATATCAGACGGAGTGAAAAATCGTTCAAGCCGTAGGTCTTTAGGCTACGTGAAATTGTCCACTCGAGAGGAATCTTAGAATTTCAGAAGACCGACAATCATGGCGTATAGTCAAGCAGCTATTACATGCCTGTATGCAGGATGCGCATGCCTAGTAGTACCAGCCTATGCAGTACGTGTATGCATGCCTGTAAAACTACCTACACACTTTTGTTGCACAGTGCCCCATCTTAGGCCTTACTTTTTTGCCGAAGATAACTTTTTTACGCTTACTTTTTTGGAACTTAGTTTATTATAATCTTGTTTTACTTTTGTTAACTTACTTTTTTGAAGATAACTGCAGGCCTATACTCTTGCTGACAGCTTAACTTTTTTGCTGCCGACAACTTAGGTTACGTCATCCCTTAGGGCCCACTACAACTAATGTTGGTATTCACCATTGCGAGTTAACCTCGAGTTGACTCAATCGGCGGATTGAGTCACGTCACGCTAAGCACAGGAGATGGACAACGGTCACTCTCAACTCGCGGATTGACCAACTCGAGGTTAACTCGCAATGGTGAATACCAATATAACTGCTGCTTACAACTTGGGCTATAGGAGGATTGTCAGTTCACTGTCTAAGCTACTTGAAGGATTGACATAGGCTACTGTTGGCGCGATGTCTAGTTTCAAGACTCTGGCCTTGAACTTGCTCCACAATGGTCGCTAGATTATTATAATTTTAGATATTATTTCTAAAACTGAGTTCTAGGGGGTGGAGGTCCAAGGAGTCGAACCCCCAATATTTACAAACGCTTGCTTATATTACGTTCAAATATTAATGGATTGATCATAAAAGCTTCATATACAAATTCTTTGCAGCGTATGTAAGCCTAATACAAACTTCATAAATAGCCTCCCTTAATATTTTAATTTCTATATATTGAACACCCCCCCCCCCGCCAATACTCTAATCCTTTCAATGTTCAGAACAGATTGACGCTTATGGTGAATCACTGTCATTGAATGTGTCAGCTTCTCCTCGAAAATGCAGAAGATCACTGCAAAACATCAAATTTTAGCTGCAATACTATTTTTGCAGTTTAGACTTTCAAAAATTTTGCTGCACTTAATTTTCACATTTTTGATGACTGCCTATTATATAGGTTACTGTCAAACATGAAATTTAGCTGTATGTTATTCATGGAATTTTGCATCGTGAAAATTTCTTTGCGCGTAATTTTCCCGTTTTTGAGGACTGCCCGTTATACACATCTTCTGCAGCTTTATTTTGCGCGTGTAATTTTAGCAAGTTTAGCAATTCGTGAAATTAGCAACATATTTACCCGCACGAAAAAAAATTGTGTTTAGCAGTATAGATATGAAACGATTTTAAAAGAACCCAAGACGCTGGCAACACGAAACACTTCCATCGTTTGACACGATCAATTCGCTTCTTCACAACAGCAAGGAGAAAACTCAACCGTTTGTCGTGATCCACAAAATAGCAGCAGATATAAGCTGCACGGAGCCTCGAGCAGTCACGCAACACACGCAGGACTTATCAACGGTTAATTTTCTACAATCCACAGTAAAATGTTTCTAGTAGAAATACTAGACGCAGAAATGTGGCTGCGCTACTGCCGTAAAGTGATAATGTAAAACAAGACAATTTTGCTGCGTGTTGTTTTGGCTATTTAGCCTCTTAGAAATTTAGTTGCGCTTAACTTAAACGTTTTTTAGTACTGCTCATTAAAATTCAGCCACTGTATTTTTTGCTGCATGTAATTTTTGCGAATTTCACTGATTTGCGAAATTCACCAAAAAAACACGCACGAAAAAATGTCATGTTTCGCGGTAGCTTAGCGTAAATGATGACGTTCATTTGTAGATCATCAAACAACACCGCGTGGTTCAATTAAGTCAATTGAGCAGTTCGTGTTTCTCAGATCAGATTTCAAGGCGGAATGAATTAGCGCATATGAATTTTGAACAGCGTATGCATTTGTAATGCGCGTGCGACGCAGAGATTTGAAAACAGACTCACCCCATCAATACGCCAAAAATGAACGCCTAACCACCGCATCCGATTGACACCATTCTAAAACCAGAGCTAAAATGTAGACGCAAAATATCAAGAACAATGGCTAGCTGCAAAGCGTAACTGCCTAATTTCAAACGGGCAGGCGTAGCATTACGCATGAAAATCGACCATGGCACGTATAGGCCTATGTATAGGCCTACGCTGCTCATAAAAGCTGAGCAATTGCACTACGCATGCTTTAGAAGAACTAGGCGTAATGTTACGAATGTCCAACTCCACGAACAAACTCTAAACCATACGCTTAAACTGAGATATGGGTTCAATTCCTTATAAAACAATCGAGCGACATATCCATCCATCATTCCGACTCATCTCACAAGCCACAGTCCGCACATCCACCGTTCCCTATAGATCAGGCTCAAAGTTCAGGACCCCCTTTTCGGATGGCTGGTCCTGCCCCCGCTCACCCCCCGAGTGGTCGCTCACATGACGCGCTCCAGGGCCTCGAGCAGCCCGACACTGTTGCCTCGGATGACCTGCAGCAAACAGACATCTGGACACTGTTAGCCCTCCTTCCCATGATGCATATTTGCATGCAATTTTACCTGCAATTTTGCATGAAACCATGTTAAGAAAATGAAAATGTTAAATGTCCGCAACTGGGTTTCATGCAGGCCGTGCATGAAACACAGTTAAGGAAATCGTTGTCATGACAATGGTCGTCCGTCCGCCTTAACACGTTTGCATGCAAAATTGCATGCAAAATATGCATGGTGGAATGAGACCCTTAGAGTAACGTTACCCCAGGGCTCACACTTAAACTAACTAACCGCCTTTTTTGACGTCTATTCCGTTAATGTCCATGTTTTCACACAGTTTAGACGTTTCGCGCCCTAATGAGGACCGCTGGAGCTGGGTCTTTACGGCCGGATGCCCTTCTTGACGCCAACCAAATAAATAATAATCCGGCACGGGTTAGCGACACTCGTGCGTTTAGCAGCCTTGCTAAATGGCCTGTAACGCATGGTTTTATAGTTGATTTATCACCACTGCGCTATCCCTTCAATATCCTTACAACATAATCGCAGCAGTGCAGTCCACACGTTACAAGTCATGCATCAATTTATCTTCGCGCAGTACCATTGCCAACAACTGCTTGTTTTTTTGTATGATTGTAGGATAAGTTTTATTTCCTTTAATGTTATTGATTTCTCTCTTCTAACGAACAAACACGCGCACACAAATATTTCATTAAGAGACCCAATGCTGCTATTACATTGAGTGCTACAATCAAATTTGTTTCAGCATCCGTGAACTATTTTAAAATATAAAAACGTCTTTTATGTCTGTCGTCTTATCCCTTCGTAGTGTCGACGCTACAAAAACCATGTTGACGCTTCTATTTCTAGCTTTCGCCGCACGATGCGCACGGAGACGATAGACTGCAGCCCTATCTTTACAGCATTGCATAATAAAAATAAGAAGGGAAACGACTGACCACCATGCCAATGTTGATCTTCTCGCCGGTCTTGGTCTCCTCGACGGCATCGTCGACGACGAGGTTCATGAAAGGGTCAAACCCGCGCAGGATGCCCGTCACTATACGCGCGCCGTTCAATCGCACTGAACCACACAACCCTCACGTGTCAGAGCAAACCATAACCCTTGTCCAACCAGATTATAGCCATAACCTTCATCAGTGCAAACAAACTACAACCATAACCCTTACATGTTCAATTAAACATAACTAAAACCACATCCGCTTCTCTTGTACCTCGGTTCAATCAGCAATCAAACAACAAGCTAGATCAATCTTAGAGTAAGTTTTAAATACTAAATGACACGTCACTCACGCGATAGACGCTTGTCCATGTACCTACAAAGAAGAGCACAATAATTATTAACATTTAGAGTTATGGTTTCTAAATATAGATTCCCAACATATAAACCTAGATTTGTTTAGGTTCGTCTGAAATACAGGCAGTCTATATATTACGATACAGAATATACATGTACATATATACGATCATGCAGATTCAGCACCCGTTTCTCACTCAATATTAAAATTTTAGATAATGCACACATGAAATAGAAGGTTCACCTCCGGCAGCCTCACCAATGATAACTTCCCTATCTGTGACAACAGGTAGCTGGCTACCTGTGTTCGAGATCGAATTTTAACCATTACGAACGTTGAAAATCCACAGAACTCACCTAGAGAAGCGCGAGACTTTAAATTTAACTCCTCGACGCGCGCAACTATACGCGAACACAGAAACCTGTTGTCAGAGATAGTGAAGTTATCATTGGTGAGGCTGCGGGAGGTTGACCGAAATATAAATACGGTGATTAGGTAAATCATAAGAACTTAGAAATTTCAGTCATTATTTTAAATTCTACATTTTTTTTGTACAGCGTTTAGATAGCACCTCCTACAGAGCGAAAGTAGCAAATTCAACCGTTGAGATGATTAGTTCAATACCCAGCAAAAACTCACTTCTTCAGCTCGGGGGGGTGCGCCTTGCTCATGCTGATTGATTCGGATTGAATGCAAGCTAGGAAATATAATAAATATTTATGAAATAATCAATATATGCGAATAAACAACGAAGCAAAACTTCCGGTTTGACTTCCGGTTACTAAAATCATAAAAATGAAACTTTTACGTTCAATCAGTGTTGCCAATTTTCGGAGTGGTATTATCGTACAAAAGGGTCAAATGTACGATAATTTTGGTCAAAATGATCGTACAACCTTAAAGGCGGCAAAAAAATCGCGAGCAGGGCCGACGAAAATTTTCCAACTCCCCAAAATACAACATGTCAAAAACCATACGAAAATTGTACGATAATTCTCGCATACCAGTTATCGTACATTGTACAGAGGCTTTTTTTGACCTCAAATTATCATATGATTACCGTATTATCGTACATTTGGCAACACTGCGCTCAATAAGAAATATCAAATTTTTTCCTATTTGTCAAAGCGAAGATTAGAAAGGAGTATTCGTTGTTGAAAACCCATCTGCTACTCCAATGCTACACATCAGCGTACACTGTATTCACCAGCACATGGCCTACTAGACTCATTCCGTTCAAGTAAATTTTCAATAACAGGGTTTAGCTTCGTTATTGGAAACCCACATGCTGCGTCTACATTGCGCGTGCAAGAATACACAAAGATATGCATAAATATATAGCCTACACCCACAATAATTTTCACCCATCATCTAACCATTATCAAACCATAATCCCTAAAATTCCAAAATCATTGCAATCATCCAACTCCTTTTTCTAAATGTTTCGTTGCTACGTTTCTACGACTGGATTGATAAAATTTAAATCCTCAATTTCGATACAGATCGTAGCAAATCGACAAGCAGTGCGGACTTCAAAATAGCGTAAATTGCATTTGATAATTAGCTACATGGCCATCAGCAAGTATTCCATGTCAGTAGTTGTCTACATTTCACTATACATAAATGAAAGAAATTTCTACAACAATAAATATCGCAATTAGATATGTTCATTCCATATAATTGACAAGCTCACTGATCCAGAACATTCTAGCCGTTGCATGGTTGCACAGCCTGTGCCCTGTCACCAATACAAAGGCAAGCGGCTCGTATATTACGCAATCATTACTACAATTGCAGGGAAACGAAACCGCATTAAAATGATACTTGACCGTCGAAAGCAAAAAGGTCCCACGTTTCCCACGTTACAGAAATTGTATCGGCTACCGCGAAACATAATCCTATTTCAAAGCAAATGTCAATTAATACAAATTATACAAATATAGTCAACAACATTTACTTTAGATACAACCAGCTTGCGCCTTTCAAATTAAAGCTATACAATACAATGAGAAAGAGTAGCAGTAGTGCCCAGTTTCAAGACGTGCTTTTATCCAGTGGTTAAAGTGGGCCGGATCGGCACGCATCGCAGCTTCAGCACCTCACAAAATTGCCACAGATGCGATTTGGCACCTCACTTTGTGTGAAAAAGTCTGGAAAAATCATCGGAACACGCGTCTGTCAACTGCTGTGCATATACCAGATCGCACCGAATCGCACTTGGTTCCCACAAGCTATGAGAAATCCAGGCCCTCGATTTTACACTCAAACCACTGCTTCTATCTTCGGGTAAATGGTTGCTGTACGGAATTGTCTATTTGATCGGATTTGGGTCGGGTGTTAAAATCTTTGCTGCAGACCATTTCGACAAATAGCTAAGCGAAAGATATCTGCTCATCTAGAAACCGAGCATTACTGAAACCATGAGCACATGCTCGAACAAACAAGGGTTATCTATTCAATCCATCAAACAAGCAATCCTTGCATTCACGAGGCAATGAAATCTGTTGTTATACTGCTGTGGCAATACCTTATGAAAACGAAACTGGCTCTAAACTCAAATAAAAAAATCTCTATAAATTCAAATATTCTTAGAAATACACAGTTCCATTAGCGCGCAAGATATCAGTCAGACTATCATAGAACACTCTGAGGCCCAGTTGCCCAATCGGGAGTTATTTGGTTTTGAAAAATGGCGGGACAAAAATGACGTCACGACCCAATCAGATCGCGTAAATTAGATCCGAGATATTCAAATAACTCGCTACCATTGGTGATTCGAAAAACGATCTGAGACTATTCAAACAACTCTTGATTGAACAATGGGCCGTAAATGATACAATACCAACATGAATACAAATATGAGGTCTTAATTTTAAACCTTCACTAGTGCATATGAGACCATCTAGAATCAACTACCACAAGACATCAGATCGGCTAAGTCCCTCTTCTCCATTAAATCCAGGCTGAAAAATCATTTCTTTAAACGCCCTTTCTGTAGGCTACTCTGCTACGCATCTTCTGCATTTACAATTCAAGCAAATGATGTTTTTTCCATCTCCGTTTGCATGACATATTTAGGCGCGCTACGAGTGCAGTCCTACATACTAACACGCATACATATATGATTCCTTCGTTGCTGGAGTAGATAGATAAAGCTATCGGTGGTTTGTTACATTTTCTCAACAAATACCAAACAACCAAAACCAATAAACTTACATAAATTTGAAGCAACATCAAAACAAAATAATTTTAAAACCAGCA
>JAQIWG010010373.1:0-10039 GCA_034695025.1 Chamaedrilus cognettii
GAGATGATCGGGTGAGGGATGAGGGGGGAGGGGGGGCAACCAGACGACACATCCCCCGGTTGGCCAGCCTCCCCCGCGTAGAATCCGACGACAGTCCCGACGCGTTTGACGCGTGGGGGATTGCCTGTGGGGGGGGCATGACCCCGGACGACGGGGCCGAGTTTGCTCAGCCAATGAGCTGCGAGCTTGCTGCGCAGGTGGGCGGGGCTTCCTCTGACCAGTGGATCAATCAGAACACTGCGACAGCCGTTAACAACGGCGCGATACCAAACCTTGTCGGTTGCACGATTAAATCATCAGCGTGGGGACGGGGTTGGTGGGAGGGTTGGAGGGGGGGTTGGTGGGGGCTGGGCGCCCCCTGGCGCCGCCTGGCCCCCCTGCTCTCGTCGCAGCGCTGCGCCATCTGCTGCTGGGCGCTGCTGCTTGCTGTTGCCATGGTTACAACCCTCGTCGTCGTCGTCGCGGTCATCGTGCTCGAGTCTGACGTGGAGGCGCCCGGGCTGAGTCAACTGAGACGTCTGCGCGCCGTCAGCGCGTTCAGACATGAGGGTTACGAGGCACTCAAGCGGAGCATCTATGGGGACGAGGAGTAGCGAGGTTGAGGGGGCAAGAAGGGGCTTGGGAGGGGGGGTGAAGGCCCCTTGTTATTTATGGAAGGGGTTCTGATTGCTTGAAGTCTCTCGATTTCTAGCGGGAGAGGGGGAGGGAAAAGTTTGTAAGGGAGGGAAATAAGAAAACATGGAATGGAGAGCGACATGAAGAAGCGCGGCGCGGGCAGGGAGCGGTGGGGGGTCTCATCGTGAGAAGCATCCAACCTGCGCTAGCACGGTTTAGTTGATGTATAAAATGAATGATGATGATGATGATGGTGACGATGATGATGAAGCTGTTGTAATTGAGGGGCTTGCGTTGATGGCATGGATATCAAAAAAGTCGTTTGACTCCCCCTTGTGATCCTCCTCGTGATTTAGCAGTCGAGCAGAACTTACGTGAATGTTATCTCTTGAGGGTGAAATCTCTTTGAATAACCTAACCGACTACAAGCGTTTGTATTGCAGCGATTACGTTGTTATATCAAACCGGCATGTGGCCAAGACTGATAGCAAGTGACAAGAATGCGTGAGGGATGAGGTCCATAATTGGCTGCGTGTGGGAGCAGCGGCTGATGTGTCATTGTTGATTTTGCACGTTTGATACGATTCATATCATGTGCGATTGTGATCGTTGTATTGATTCTGCGTTGCTTATAGAGTCATAGAATAGAGTAGAGTGGGCATAGTTCATCCAGCCTGTACAGAGAGTTTTATTGTAGACTGGAGTGGGCAGAGAGTACACAGAATTGTCTGAGTGTAGATGATCATTACGGCACAACTGCCAAGTTCAACAAGATTTTACTTGTGTGTGTGTCGGACATGATAGTTGACCACCAACTGCATTTTCTGTGGGTGCCAAAGATATTTAAAAGCTTCGTGTTAAACTGAGTTGCTAATTTTAACTTCAGCTTCTCTACTGCACTCCACCATATTGGATGATTATTTGCAGGGCTGACAAAATTAAGCACCTTTGCCAAGGGTGCACAAAGTGACTCGAAATCTTTTGCCGCCACCGGGGTTCGAACCGACCCTCTGCCACACTCGCAATCCGAAGTCCGCGCCTTAGACCACTCGACCACAACGCTTCGCCAAGATTGCTATCTAGATCAAGTTGTCGTATTGGACACTGTTTACATGTAGAGGCTAGCAGAACCTAAAGGCGACATGTACAGATTAGCTTGAATAATTATTGATCAAAATTTAAATTTTAGAGTTTCTGTTACCTCGCATGCTGAGTGAATCAGATCTGCCTCTATTGTTCGCTAGCCACTTTGCTTATTTACTCCACTTTGCTGCACGAAGAGCTCTAAAAAGCATGGAAATAGCGCCATCTGGCAAATGCATTTTAAATTAATGCCCACTCCCCAGTAAACTGGTTATATTACTGTTACGGAACAGTAGGATTTTATTAATGCGTGTGTTTGCTAGTGTTGCTAGATGTCTGTATCGAAGCTCTTTTTTACTTCTACTATTTGGCTGTGTCTTCTGTCCGACTCTACTGTATTTTGAATCAAGAATTGAGAAAACTATTCAAGTTTTGAATTTTGTTCAAAGTTTATGAAATTTTTTATATTCTCCGTATCTTCTATTGATTAACACGAAGTAAAAACCCTAAAGTTTCAGGATGTTGTTTACATTCTGTTTCAAAGCGTGTTTTTGACTGCTCTTCCGAGCGCTAAGTACATTGGCCATGTTGGAGCAGAATTCCTGCTGCTGTTTGTACTGCAACCAGTGTTATACAATAACAGTGTTATATAATAACAGTGTTATACAATAACAGTGTTATATAATAACAGTGTTATACAATAACAGTGTTATATAATAACGTTCTATGATCATCATCACGCCACGTCTTCATGTGTCAAACAAAGATTCTATCGACCCGCTTATCTCAGATACCTCAGAGCTACGATTCTTTGTTTGTATGCCTCTATGCTCTTGCTCCGCTAATCGGGTTTAATTTATGAGAGGGTTATGCGCGTTTATATCCGTTAATATGCGAGAGCGTTACGAATATTCATGATGAGGATTATGAATATGCGTGCTACGGATACGGGCTTGATCGATGCAATTGTTGTCGATATTTTCCTAGTTTTGCTCACATCGTGTCATTTGTCGTACTACTATCCATCCGCGTTGATTTTTGTAATGTTGCACATCTTTTATATTACCAACAATGAGAGTAATAATGGAAGTCTGCGTTGCGTAGCAACTAGTTGACTAGTTTTGTTGATAAATACGGCGTTTATGAGAGCGTTTAAATTGTTGTTTGTTGAGCAGAAGCAGGCTAGCCTTTCTGTTGTCAAATATAAATTCACTTCCTTTCTTCCGTTAGCCATTGGCTTGTATTCTGATAGCGAATACGTAGCGTTTTGTGGATTTGCTAAATCTTTCTGAATTAAGTGAATCGCAGAGAAATTTTATTTCGTGTCTAGTAAATTATGTAATTTGATTTATTGCATGCTCCAAAAAACTGTTCTAGATCTGTAGAACAGTATAATTATCTAATAGTTAGATCTGTACTCGTATGCTGACGGCTTTAAATTAGAATTGTTGTGGTTTTTAGTCATTTTAAATGTACGTAGTTTAAGGCACATGTCAAATTTGAAAAAAAAACTTTCAAAAGCTTAGTACACGAGAATTGTAGCTTTAAAATATAGCAGATTGCCGAAAGCCTGAAGTATTTTGGTCAGTATTATTTATAGGCTACTAGCTACGATTAATAGGCTACAAGTGAATGCACACCTTTCGGTCAAAATGAAGGAATGTTCACCGTGGCGTTCATTTAAACGAATAGGCGCGGGACCGCTAGGTGTGCGCGCTGTCGGTCAAACGAACGCCAACCGCCGTCCTTAAGGGCACTGTGACCTTAACAAAAAGAATGCTGCATGCAGCATTCTTTTTTTTAAGGATCTGACATCAGCTGGACGAGTCTATAGTAATCTATAGGACTTTATTCCTTAACGACAAAACTTCCTTCGTTTTGACCGAAAGGTGTGCACGCCACAACAAAACGACCAAAGCAGTCGGCATCTCGACTTCTCTACGGCCTTTTAGTACTGTCCTTAACGACAAGACTTTCTACCTTTTGACCGCTTCCTTCGTTTTGACCGAAAGGTGTGCATTCACTCTACTAGCTGCAACTATACTAGCGATGATTGTTCTAAGTAAATTGACAAATGAACTGTTACGCCATTGATGTGCATGCAGGCTACATGTAGTATGTAATGAGCAGAGTAATGATAAGTAGAGTACGTAAGTAGAGTAATGATTTTGGTTCAGTTTTTCGTCCGGCATAATTTTCAAACATGTGGATATGGATACAACAGACCGTGGGCCAAAACAAGTTTTCACGTTTTTGTGCTCCGTCATACAACTTCTGCGGAGTGCAGATGTATAAATACTAAATATTAAATGAAAATATAAATGAATGCTGAATAAAAACTTTAAAAATTATGCAAAAAATGTAGTGTAAGCTCCATCATATAACTCCTGCAATCTGCAGACAATTTCAGCAGTTCATTTTCAATTTTGACCACAAACAATAATGCATGTGATGCAAGCTCAAATTGCCCTCTGTATGCGTTCAAATTCTACATTCTGCTTTAAGATGCCTGCAAAAAGTGCGAGGACATAGATTTTGGCTCACGGTGTAGCAAGGATGTGACAAGAATTTTGAAACTTTATCATTCGTTGTAGTGTATGTGTGTGTGTGTGTTGTCCAGTCTGCAATGAATTTTTGGCTTCGAAGAACTTTTATGCATTCCATTTATAGATTTCAATAGATTAAAACTACTGTCGAGTTTTATTGCTTCTGGTTAGTTTTTTATTGATCATGAATAACAAGTATTGTTGGTATATGATTCGGCCTATAAAGGTCAGATCTTGAAAACAATTTGCCGGTATGGATAAAATACATGTAGTAGTCTAAGATGTATTATTCTATGAAAGGACTAGGCCATATTGAACCAAGACTTAATGCTAGACTGCTGTAAGACTAGAATTTCTTCGAAAGCACAACAAAATCCCAGATGTCCTTCATCAACACGCCAGCGAAATGCGTTACAGTGTGTTGCGTTCTCCGCCACACAAATAAATTGT
Organism: Chamaedrilus cognettii; assembly: GCA_034695025.1. Classification (NCBI taxonomy): domain Eukaryota; kingdom Metazoa; phylum Annelida; class Clitellata; order Enchytraeida; family Enchytraeidae; genus Chamaedrilus; species Chamaedrilus cognettii. The sequence goes on from JAQIWG010010373.1 coordinate 4,695, forward strand.
GTGGCGGAGAATGTATGTATGTATGTATATTGCACTTTTAACGCACCAAGAATATGTCGTGCAAACGGAGATGGAAAAACATCGTTAGCTTGAATCGTAGAGAGCACATTAGACCTATAATTAGCTCCTAACCTACTATCCGCCACTAACGTTATGGGAGTCCAATTGTTAGCAGTAACTTTAACTAAATGTTTTCCGTCCACGATCCATTAGAGGCCCACTGGTCACCCTGCCATTACTTCAGGCTGACTCGTGACCGCAACCAATGGTGGACACTCGGGCTGAGATTCAACCCGAGGATTCAAGATGAGCGGAAGGCATGCAATCCGACGATTAGACGACGATTAGTGGGCGGACAGTGGCGTTAGGATTCGGGGCAGTTGTGTTGGTTCCATTCATTTTTTGTGGTTTATGGTTAAGTGGGCCTATAGGTGTGGGTTTAGGTTATTAATAGGGCTAGGGACTGGTTTAGGATTTGGTGCTAAGTTTAGGGTTTGGTGTTAAACGTAATCCCAAACACTTACAATTCAGTGGGACCAGACCGAACGGGGTTACAGTAAGTGAGAACCCCGATTACAATAGAGCCGGGCATGAAACAACTGCATGGTTTACTAACAGGGCTGTGCTAAAGTCGACTGGCTTAATGTTAGCCTCAGCCTATTGTGCAAGACTCGAGTGAAAAAGACTTATCCCAGCTTAGGCCTATACACCTTAGCAAGTTAAAATGATGAATTGCGAGGCAGATATGCGATCTTGAGTTAATTTTAGATCATCACATTCGTTGCAATGCTTTGTTTTCGTTATCGACTGGGTCAGGTTCATTAATTATTTTTGTTTATTACATTTTTAAAGCTTATCAGCGGACTAATCCGCGCAGCTTGCATAGCCTATCACACAATTTAGTTGTTGATAAGTAGGCCTATCAATAGCCGAACTCAGAGTCATTATAATATCGCATAGTCATAGCGCGTGCATCTTTTGTAGTTGATCCCTGATCGTCAAATTTTTACTGTCATGTCAGTTCCTTTCATCACTCTGATTGTAATTACTTTTATTAACGACATGTGTGCTCATTCAACAGAGTCACGCAAGGCTTATGATAAGGGGCCTAAGGGGCCTAGGGGGCCTAGGGAACCCAGAGAGCAATGTTTTCTCTCGAGATTTACGATTTTGTTGAAGCGTCGTGTGATAGACGACTAGGCAACATTCCTAAGCCGCAGTTGAAGAGATGCAGACTATTCACACTTGAACGCTGTGTGATTTTAGTCGAGAGGCGAGTTGGCTCTCAGCCCGCAGACAACATAAGCCTACTCTGCGGGCTGTCATGTAGGGCCTATGAGCGCCGACGTAAGGCCCCCCGCACCCCCCGGGCGGGGGGGGAGCACGCTGTGGGGGGTCCAGTGGGGGGAAAAGTCTTAAATTTCACATAGTAATTGTTCGAGAAGGGCAGATTTTAACGTTTTGTCATCAGTTTTTGGGGGCCCACTTTGGGGTCAAGAGTGGCTCATTCGGTTTGAAGTGGGTTGTGTCAGTTTCGAAAAAATTTCAGTCTCAACAAGGAAAACCATGACAACGAGGGACCCCATTGGGATGTTTTTGGGGGGGGGGGGCAGCATACCCTAACGCCGGCCCTGGGGCCAATATGCCAGACATCAGCGGTTCTGCTAGTTCCCTGCGAGAGCTAAGCTTTCACTGCTCCGCTGTGGATGCACTATCATAGCGTTAATAGACCTATAATGTACAGTTCGGGACCACAGGCAGCGTGGAGCGTGGTTACACAACGCAGTATGGATTGACGACTGCTGACGATGTGTAATCACGCGCTATGTCAGACGAGCTATTGCAGGGTCGCTGTCAGCTTGGTGTTGGTCTGAAAGGCTAGCAGGTCTGAATGTCTGTTGTATGCATGCAATTGTATTTCAAGCGCAGAGCACAAATAATAAAAACATCAATACAATATATAAAATACAATCCGCTTGAAAAGGGAGGCTAAAGGCCCTGGTGGCTCTAACATGGTTCCATAAAATACTTTTCATATTACTTTCTACACAATCAGTACTCCAACATGATAAAATAGACCACATAATAATTTATAATCCTATATATGCATGCTGGCTAGCTTGCACTTCTTAGGAATTTAGTTTAGAAGTTGGTCACAGATGGTTTGGCTCTTTGCGAAGTTAATTGTTTGAAATACATAATGTATTATGAATATATAATTAAATATACTTGTAAAGTGAAGCAAGTTTTAATATTTTGAAACAATAGGTCTAAATGTTCTGAGATTTTCATATTCGTATTACTTTGATCGCTGTTGACTTCGGGCTATATGATCACATTGGCTGCACTGCTATAACTCTTTATTTATTTTTCGTTAAAGTTCCATTTGTCATGTGTTTGTGTGTGTGTTTGCAACACTTTTGTGTGAATAAAAGAAACGTGATTATAATAGGTGTTGTTGGCTTAATTAGATTCTGTATCAGACGAGGGTCAATGTTAATTGGATTACATTGTTAATTAGCACAGCCACGGTTTGTCTTAATTGTGGCGTTCGGCATAGGCAGTGGCGGCGCCCTAATGGGGCTAGGGGAGGCAAATGGGGGGGGGGGGGGGGGAAATGGGGAGGCAAATTTTAAGGGGGCAGCCCCTTGAATTTCGTTCTTGCCCTCCCCTTGGTTATTGGATTTGCTCCCCTTAAAATTAAACTTATACACTTGATATACACATGCCTCTTTCCGAGAGGCATTCTACTAACTAATGCTAACATGTTAACAGAAACTTTCTAACATCAAAAATGCCCCCCCTCCTAAAAATAAGTCTCTGACACCGTCTCCCCCCCCCCCCCCCTAAAATGAAACCACTCCGCCCTTCAAGCAGCCACAATTGGTGATGTTGAATCCAAATTGAAGCCCTAGACCTTCTTTATATTTCAGTTCACTTTTGAGTTAAAGCCTTTGTTAGTCTATTTCTTGTATATTTGTGTGATGTCTGTTCATAATTTTTCTGCATTTATGTGTCTTGGTTGTTTAAAGCAAATCTGTGTTCAACTAGGCCTATTGTATCACGAAGTACAGCGCCTTCTTTTTAAATTTACCACTCCCCCTAGTATGAAATATTATTGTGCAGCCAATTTTGAGTTGAAGACCATGTGTTAATGTGATTGTTTGAGAATATCTGCTTCAAATTGTTTTCCGAAGTAACACTCCTCCTTAAAATTTCTTTATCCCCTTAGTATGAAATATGATTATCGCCCCCGTTGCAGTCAAGTCTCAGTCGGTGTTGTGAATCTCGCAGTAGTAATCTCTCCTCACTCCATCACACCATGAATTCAACGCGGTGGGGCGGTGCTAGGGGCTGTCAATCAATCTTCAGCCAGCCATTCAGAAACGTGCGCGTCCTGCGCTATTGATTGCTCCAATAGATTAGTACGCAAAGCTTCAATGCTGGACGCGCGGAAATACCGCGAAGGCCGGCGCTTTGTTAAAACTTGTTGATCCGTCTGTCATCGGCGAGAGCGCGGTTTATTAACGCAGAGATAACGCCTGAGTCGATGCTTTGCGTCGAGGTAGATCGTTTTTGTTTGATGTTCGACTGACGGCTATTTGACTAGGCTTAGTAATGTCTATGGTACATTGGTAGGCTACAGTTAGACTGCGATGTAGGGCCTGTCATCTGTTGTAGTAGGTGCTGCGCTGATTATTGGTGACCACTGGCTCTGTAGAATGTCACATTAATAATTTTGACGATTTCTTGTTTCTTGTCAACGAAGTGCAATAGGTTCATTTGAGGTTTAGTGTTACATGTAGGCCTGTACGAAAGTTGTTCTAGACTTGACAACTTTGACGTTAATATCGAAATAACCCCGGATGATTGATTTTGATAGCCTGATAGGCTATAACGCGCAGTGAATCCTGGACTATTAATTGTTTTGCGTATTCATTTATCGTTGAGTCGTAGAGTAATAATTAAGTGTTGTTATGATTCTAGTGAAATCTACCTTTGATAGTGATGAAGTGGACCATTAATGTAAATACATGACTTTTTCAAATCAGTTGCATTAATAGCTTACTGTATTAATACTTGAGATGTTGACGCGGAGCATTTACTTTGAAGTATATGAATAAATGGAGTTTATCTTAATTTATGTAACCAGTATCGTAATTAATACATATCGTAAATTCTGTATGAATCAATTGTTATTAATGTCAGCACTGTAGCTAAAAATTTTGACCGTTGCAGGTTGTAGGCCACTTTTAGACTAAATTATTTTTCAGGGCTTTAGGCTACCAACTCTACTCGAACTGGGTTGTCCTTTATAGTGAGTGCAGTCATCTAACAACAAACAGTCAACCTGTAGAACGCTGCTGTTTTTGCAGGCAGTAAGTGCATCATGATAGTCGTGCAGTAACCACCGCTCGAATGTTTGGAGATGAATTCATCCGCAGAGCATCAGTCTTCAGTCGATACTGGCCTCAAGATGAAGATCAAACGCAAGAGTTCTGCCGATAGACAGCAGACTGTCGACAGAAAAGACTCAACGGCTGCTAAACCCATCAACCAGACCATCACCAAGGCTCAAATCAAGGGCGCCAGTCTTGGAACGGTTTCGGAATCCTTTGATATGCCTCAACTGGATACTCGTGAGCTGCCAAACATTACAAAAACCGGAGTTTCAACAAAACCAAAAGGAAAGGGAAAACGCAAGTCCGGCAAGAATGAGAAGATTCCGCCGGATATGGAGAACTTAACCAAAACCGGTCATTCCGCTGCCAAGCCGCTGTTCAAGACTCCGTCCGAAGAGGTCCGCTCCGTGACACCTCCGGCAAGTGAAACGGATGTCGAACTGAAAAATGGTGAAGTTCACTCGGGAGGGTTGTTGGGAGGGGTGGGGGGTAGTGGGTTTGTGGGGGGTGGGGGCATGGGGGTGGCCGTGCCGACGGAGGTGATTTCGAGGGAGGAGGCGAGGAAGCTGAGGAGACCTGCGTTCGAGCTGAAGGTACGTAGACCCTCGGGCTTCGTCCACACTGCTGGCTGCTTAATAATACTTACTGGTTTAGTGTCGATGTATGACGGTATCAAGGAAACGATTTTGACAAACTGGTGGAGTATGTTGCGTTGATTTGAGGTCGCTTAAGTTTGAACTTATTTGCAGGATGTGCTTTTCATTGATGTTATTCATTATTTCGGTGCACATTGGGCGTCATGCTGACACGTGTCATGTTGTAACATGCTCACAAAACCTCCCTTGAATTCTACAATACTTACTAACTACAATACTTACTAACTACAATACTTACTAACTACAATACTTACTAACTACAATACTTACTAACTACAATACTTAC
>JAQIWG010010374.1:0-10039 GCA_034695025.1 Chamaedrilus cognettii
CGAGTCTAGTTGTGCTGGTGCCCGTGCCGTTGCCGGCCGTGCTTTTGCTTGCCTAAAATCCCTAACCACAAACCTAGTCATAACTCTAACTTTGAAACCCTATCGGGGCCTTAATCCCTCGCCTCGGTGTATTTTCATCATTATATGGGCAACGGTTTGTTCAATATATGCACATTACGCATTGTTTGGGCACCAGCACCCTCTAGACTCGACCCGTGTTTGATCCATCCACATCGTGGCAATTTGTGTGTTCCCGGTCCACGGCTGGTGAAAGCCCTACAGGGAGTCAGGTGTTACTAAACGGCTATTGTCTAGTAACTATTGAATTTAGATAACAACGCAACAGAGATTGTGATCATAGTCGAGAGCGCCTCCCTGTAGCTCACGGTGCTCGGCCCTGTTACACCAGTGTCCAAGGCCGGTGCCTAGACTACAAGAATTCACGTTAACATTCCGACATTAATCCAGATTCCACTCAATGACATGAGGTCAACAGCACATTAAGTTGATGCATGAACGGTAATAGAACAGAATGTCACAGAACGTCAGTTTAGCAATTTACCGATGAAACTTAGTATTAGAGGTATAGGACTAAATAAACTTGCACAGATGCAAAGTGTCAATTCCCTTCGTTCCAAGTCATTAAACATGGAAGCTCGCTGATATGGACATGTCCTGAAAGCTGAGTTCCTAGACGAATAGTCGGCAGCATGTTGACAACGCGCCTACACGAGAAATGGACTTGAACTGGAGAGAATCTCAACATTGGTAAAGGTATAGATAGGTAATAAATAAGCTGTGTCAGTTACTTCCTACTGTAACACCACTGAAATCGCGTTATTATTAGCTAGAGCAGTGCGCTGATTTAACACCTAAAAATTTCGAAAAAAAGATACTATGGGAGAGAGGGAGTGCCACCGGTGTGGTGGAAGTGTGCGCCACAGTCCAGCTCTGAGCATGCTCTCAGCAACTCGATAACAACACGACTAGTCTAGCTGTAGGCCTACTGATCTCGCGTATTGGCTGGGTTCAATCTAACGTGCGCAGTGCTGTAGTCGCGGTCATACGGGAGTATACGCCGTATTATACAACTTCTTTAATTCGTTAAAAGCGTATGACCACAATTTTTTAACGAAAATGGGGCCCATAACGGGCCATACGGTGCACCAAACAACGTATGACTACTACTGACCGGCGTGACCGCCTAGATAATAACGGGAAATCTTCACAAAACAGCTCCGACCGAACGCATGAGAGCAGTGGCCGTGGGTGCGAGTGTTACTCAACGCAAAAAGATTCCACGAAAAGCGTCTGCGATGTTACAGAGTTACAGTAGGCCTAAATCTATCTTATCCGCTGGATGCCCCCCTGCGCAGGCAGGCTTGTCGCTTTGAGCCGTTTTCCCATTTATGGCTTTTTGGAACTTCTTACTGTCGGTTGCTCGACCTCGATTTGAAGTGCGATTAAATTTTGCAGTCGATTTAATCAATTAAAATCTATAAGAGAATTGTATCGGATAATTTGATTGGTCAATTCGGACCACAAAATTAAATCGCACTTCAAATCGAGGTCGAGCAACCGGCAGTTAGAGAATTGTCATTAACTGCGGGCTGCAGCAGCTGCCTCTCAACAGGCACGTACAGACTATTATGTTACAGACTAAAGTCCGTAGCGTGAGCTGCTTAGTCTACTGTAGAATGATCGCCTCGCAGTCTCGCAGCCTATAATGATTTTGCAAACGTGCGAAAATGTATGCACCTCGACGAAAGTAGGCCAATTATTAAAAAGTTTGAACTAATGACTTTCCGACTCCGAGAGAAGCGAGGAAAAATGTTTTAATAGTAGGGGGGACGGGGGGGGGGGGGGGGGGGGGGGGGGGGGACACAAACAAGGACACAGAGTCGTATGACCACTACTTTTTTTACCACTGCACCACTGAACGTGCGGGCAAGCTGGATTCTCTACAACGTTCGAATTCATATCCAAACGTCAGAGCTCTAGCCTAGAAATCTTGATGAGAGTGACTTCCGTAAAGTCCGTTTAGATTTAAGCATAGAGCGAAAACGAATTAAAATAACTTACACGGCTATATCATAAGCTAAGCTACATTATGTGTAGAAAACTTTACGTTAGCGCGGAAGAAACCAAAGCATATCCCGAGCCTGACGGAGCAAAATGTGATCACACGGATTACCGATTGTAATATAACCATGGGGCTCATTCACGTAGATATCTTAAGATATCTACGCGAATGAGCCCCATGGTTAGCGCGTGGCCATGGAATAGCACGATAATTCGGCATAGAATCATGGATCAATCATTTGAACTATATGTACCGTAGGTCATGTACGTCGTAGAGTAGACCTTCACTGGCTTAAGTGTGGCTTTCGGATTATATTATTGCCTACACCGGATGACGGTTGTTAATTTAGTATTTAGTCTAGCTATGTCAGGGACGGCGGACAGTAAACAGTGGCAGTACAACAACGTGGCACGTTGTTGATACTGCTGCGGGCTGGGCGCGTTGGGAAAGCTATGGATTTATTTCTTGTCTGGCAACACATCATTGCAGCGATCATCATCACGGGTAAGCAAGGTACGCACCGCCTTCACGATGATGATTTTTGCTCTCTTGTTATTTAACAGTACAGCGACTCACGAGGGTCATTGTAGTGCCAACCGATGTTTGTTTTTTGTATTTTAGGGACCGTGTGTAGCACAAAAACCATACAAAACACTATACAGTCTGGTTCTGTGCAAGGGAGACCGCAGAGAACCGCTCCCCGTTCTTTAGTCGCGTTTGACGACTCGCCAGGGGATCTCTGGGCTGCAAGCCAATTCTTTGTTCCCCGGCCTGTAGGGGGTGTGCCAACAGATGATATATAGCGGCAGCGTTGTCTCTTTTGCGGAGTGCACTTATCGTACAAACGGCCTAAAAATGATGGTTTTTGGTCACAAAATGATCGTACAAAGAAAATAGGTGTGAAACACACAAAAAACTCCAGAAAGAGCGTAAAAGGAGTGAAAAATTACAATATTCTGACCGCATTTTTGGTCATTCTTAACAGCCGTTGTTGATTTTTAACCTAATTATGGTGAATGCTGTCATTTTTTTCTATTTTTCTTCTCGAACTCACAAAACTGTAAAAAATGAATTTTGTCACTGGTCGGAAATTTATCGTACAAAAGACCATTATTGTACACTCGTTATCGTACATTGTACAACCGAACAAAAATTACTGAAATTGTCGTATAGTTATTGTATGTACATCGTATGGTATCATACATTTTAAATGGTTTTAAAATTGATTTTCTTGCATATAGGATTTTAAATTATTATGTAGTCTATTTCATTATGTTGAGGTACTGATTGTATAGCGCAGTGATTTGAAAAGTATTTTATGGGAACCATGTTAGTGCCACTAGGGCCTTAAGTCTCCCTTTCAAGCAGACTGTATTCTATATATTGTATTGATGTTTTTCTTATTTGTGCTCTGTGCTTGAAATAAAATTGCATACATATATTTGGAGACACTCTTTAGCCGACAACTCTAACAGTATAGCTACTAGGCTTCCCTGCATCTAGACAGCAGGGTAGCTGCGAGTCCTTGTCTTTGTTTGCTTTCATTGCCTGATCGCTTCGCTTGCACTGCACTCTCCTCTGCCTGCTGCACTGCCTGTTATACTGCCTGATGCACTGCCTGTCACACTGCCTGTTGCACTGCCTGTCACACTGCATGTTACACTCCCTGCTACACTGCCCGCTACACTGCCTGTTATACTGCATGTTACACTCCCTGCTACACTGCCTGTTACACTGCATGTTACACTCCCTGCTACACTGCCTGTTACACTGCATGTTACACTCCCTGCTACACTGCCTGTTATACTGCCTGTTATACTGCCTGGTATATTGCCCCATTACACTGCCCAGCTATATCATTTAGCAGCAGTATGGCGAATTAGACAATTTATAAAAATATATAAAAAATATCCCTATATATTATCCCTATATTTTATATATAAATATATAAAATATAGGGATAACTGTGGACGAGCGCCGAGCTAAGAGCAGTTCGGCAATTTCAGTTAAATTAGTATTCTGTTTGTGTGGTTCAATTGTGAATTAACTAAGTCCTTTTATTGTTTATAAGGGCTGTACTGTTGTGTCGAATGAAGAATAAGTATGGTATTAATTTTCTTACATCCAGAAAATGACTTCCATAAATATTTGGAGTTTTGTTATATTTTTCACGTTTGAAGGGCTCCTGGACAACATACAGAAACCCATTGTGCCTCTCCCCGAAATAGGCAAAGTGATCCGCAAATAATATCGTGTATTTAATATTTGGCAAGAGCGTGCAAAGATCCGGATCATAATTTTAAAGCTCGTTAAGCTATGTGGGATAGTTCTGTGTAAGGAAACGGGCATAACGCATAATCTGCAAGAATATAATTATGGATCTGAGCCAGCGGAAGCATTCACGGCTTGGATGTCGCTAAGTCTGAGGTATAATTTTGTTCTAGGACCACAGCTTGGCGCCGCTTGTAGACGATATGTTGTCTTGCGTGCAGCGCAGAAGTTAGTTCTGCAACTTAACAAGTCGTCGGACTAATAAATTTATTAGGTGTGAATTAAGGCACGCCTGACAAATTCTGTTTTTTTTTCGAACAAAATGTGGCGCATTGACAACTCAATTTTCGCAAATGACAAAATGAAACTGATAATTATTAAATTATTTGACACTAGTACTTTTGTCTAACAATTCCCACAACCAGTTCTATTATGGTTCATTCAATCGGTGCTGGTCTACGATTTAATACTCTTTTCTTAAGCGCAGTACGTGTTATGTAGTCAAAATCTCCGTAAAGTGGTGCCTAAGCATTGTACTGTAGAAATAATGTACTTCAATTAAATTTTGATTCCAAGTCGTTTTTGAAATGGCCTATTTTACCCTCACTCTCTTCTCACATCTGGCCTTACACTGGCGAGGAGCGATCCTGCCACTCTGTGTAAACTAGGCCTCCATATACCCTCTACAGACATTTATGTCTGCCTCTTTTTTTGTACTGCTTTCGCAATTCTCCATTCAAATTATGCTTCTCATAAAATGCATTGAGCAATCCCTTAGTGATATATTTTAAATTGCACCAACTATCTGGAACTCTCGTTCCGTCTCCCTCTGGCGCTCATCTTATTAAAAACTTCCGTCTGGCACCGGTGCTTTTCTGTTTAACAATTTTTGCTGCTCGACTAAAACCTCCTGGCAACTCTTCACTTTGTTCTAAAGCTTTCTCAGCTATTTGTCTTTTTAGTCTCTCTTGTTTTTCGCTCACCACCTGAACCACCACTCTGCTGCACCGCCTTGGTGTCAGTATTCGTCTGTGAGTTATTATTCGCACTTTCAACTACTTTAGTCTCTCTTTCAGGCTCGTAACAGGGCTTTAACCTATTTACATGAATGCCTATTTTAGACATTTTCTCGGTTTTCTCACTCTGAAGGATCATATTGTAACCATTCTCTTTGCCTGTGATTTTATATATCTCATTTCTCCACACCGGAGTTAACTTTCTCGATACGTCAACTTTCAATGTTTTGTCTTGTAAAAATACTCGATCTCCAATTTTATACTCATGTGGGTCTGCCTTTTTCTGATCGTAATCTTTCTTCATTTTTACCTTGACTTTCTTCATGCATTCCTTTTGAATTGTTGCGATCACCTTCAATCTTTCTTTTAAATTTTTGACATTTGCGCAGATTTTGTTCTTTCAGGGCTCCAGCTCACCTAGTACTTTCTTCCAGCATGACATCGATTGTATATTTTGGGACTCTCCCCATTACCAGTTCCAATGGGGACATTCCAGTGATTGGATTAACTGCAGTCCTTTGACTAATTTCTAGCAATGGCAACATCAGATCCCAATCAGATTTGTCCTTTATCGTAGCCAGGTGAGCTCTTAGGGCCCCAATTTGAGTACGATTTTGACCTTCGGCACAAGCGTTCGTTTGTGGCCGATAACTGGCGGTAGTTGTTTTATTGACGCCTAATAATCGCCATAAGTGAGACACTTCTGACCCAATCAGATTTGGAGCACGGTCGGAAAGTGCGTTTGTCACTTGTCTAAAAAACTGATCACCGTTAACAATTTTGTAGCCATGGTTTCGCTCTTGGCATCTGGAATAGGAAAATAAAATGTAAAATACCCCGGTTTTTCATCATAATGTATAGTAAGTCTTGCCTACTATTCTAGGGGAATCTAGTACAGGGCGATCGTACCGCTGCCGATTAGGGCTGACTGCAATATATCTAATCTTGAATTTCACAATTTAGTCCTCCAATCTAGCCGGTCATATTTGTCCTTTTCCAATCTAGCAGCGCGCTGTTGATGTTCATGGCGCTGCTCGCCGACTTGCCACTGCAATCGAGCTGCGGCAGTGAAGTTACCTCAGCAGTGAAGAGGGGGAGAACGGGAAGGGGACCCACTTATCCCTCGGGAGGGGTTAGGTATTTAGCTGCACAGAATTCCTGCAGCCTTCCACCACAACGAATTCATGCTAAACCCTCTGTGTGAAATTATTATAACATAGCAAAGAAAGGGCAGTAGCAAAGACTACAGAAGACCTGGACCAAAGTTCTAGATCTATCAGTTAAAAAAATCAAGCCTGTTTCTCTCTATCGGCCTGTATTTCTGTTGATTGGCAAGTTTTATAGTATTACACAAGCGTCTGTAGGAGTAGCTACCCTGTGCACTTACCACGCCCACGTGCTTTAGAATGTAACTCGTGACAACCTTGACGACATCTAACGAAAAGCTGATCATGAACTAACGCTAACGCAGCGCTAACAGGCTAACTCTAACTAGCTAACCCTAACGCAGCCCTAACTCTAACTAGCTAACCCTAACGCAGCCCTAACTCTAACTAGCTAACCCTAACGCAGCTCTAACCCTAACTAGCTAACCCTAACGCAGCCCTAACCCTAACTAGCTAACCCTAACGCAGCCCTAACTCTAACTAGCTAACCCTAACGCAGCCCTAACCCTAACGCGACGCGGATTCTATGACGTGACATGGTCACGTGTCAGTGTTGAGTTCTACATGGGTGGGCGTGCTACGTGCCCAGGGCAGCAATACGCCTGCAGCCGCTTTCAGTATTACTTGCTTCTGAGGATGATTGACATGAGATTGCAATAAGCGAGTTGGGTCTTCAACTGCCTTGAAATGCCTTTATGATTAGGCAGAAGTCTTCAGAACAGAAGCCCTGTACTGACTGTAGAATGACAGCTTGGCTTTTGAGCTTACGCTGCAGCTCTGAGTATGCTTGCTGTTTATATAGGCCTGGCTTCACTGTCCTTGGCTGACGCCACCCAGTAAACTTATAGCTGATAGTAAAAAGAGCGTTGTCAATGAACGTTGATCGTTGATATCATCCGCCGGGGAATACAAGCCGGGGAATGAAGAATTGGTTTGCAGCCCAGAGCTCTCCGTGCGAGTCGTAAAATGTGACTAAATAAGGAGAAGCGATTCTTTGCTTGGCAATGCCGAGGCTGAGGCTCTGTACCGGACTGTAGTAGTCTATGTTGATTGGTAAACAGGGCTTGATCTGCCAGTCGCCAAAATCAACAGAAAATAATTATTTGAGCAGCAGGTGATTTTTTTTCTAGTTGGCGAAAGCCCTTGACAAATTTTATATGCATCCTTCGTTCTTATAGGCTCAATAACTGGCACTGTACTGATGAAAAGAACAATCAATTTCACATATTCTGGTGCACCCAAAGAGAACTAATTAATGTATCACAAATTTGACGAAAAAAGTATTGCCTGGCGAAAAAGAGTCTTTGGCTAACTTTCAGCGAATTTTTTCAAAACCCAAATCAGGCCCTGCTTTTAATACTGCAATAGTCACACACGATCTTCCTTAAATAATAATCCTTAGACCTCGTTAGATAATCCTTAGATCTCGTTAGATAATCCTTAGATCTCGTTAGATAATCCTTAGATTTCGTTAGATAATCCTTAGATCTCGTTAGATAATCCTTAGATCTCTTTAGATAATCCTTAGATCTCCACAGCACGCCTGAATTGATCAAGTTTTATTCATGGCATATATTGAACATGGATATACTTCAACTTCACTTCAACTTCTCTAGTGCACTCCACCCTGTTGGATGATTATTTGCAGGGCTGACAAAATTAAGCACCTTTGCCAAGGGTGCTTGAAGTGACTTGAAATCTTTTGCGGCGGCCAGGAATTGAACCGACTCTCTGCCACACTCGCAATCCGAAGTCCGCGACTTAGACCACTCGGCCACAACTCTTTGCCCACTGCGGCTATATAGGTTATCCAAATACATTCGGGGCGGGGAGAAGGGGGGGTATCGTATTTCTTGACTTTTAGATGCTTAAGTCAGAAATATTACTAGTTTCATTGTATTGTAGGCGTTGCACACTCTGATGTTTGTATAATTGCCCTCAAAATAGGTTAAAGAACCGAATCCTCGGTCAACTCAACCTTACTTAGTAGGATATTTTTGTTAAAATTCATTTTGTGGCTTTGCACCTTTGCGGCTTTGCGGCTTTTGCGGCTTTGCGGCTTTGCGGCTCTGTGGCTCTGTGAGAACCTCTTTGCGGCTTTGAGACTTTGAGACTTTGGGTCCCTGGGTCAGCTATTTTTCAGCGATTTGCTTATATAGTTAAGGAATATAATGTTTGTGAAAAAAGTGTTTGAATTCTACAAGATTTAACCCCTAGTCGGATATTTAGTTTAAATGCATTAGCAAGATGGCGATATTTTGAAGCGTCTTCTTCATTTTTCTTCACTGCAATGCAGCAAAACCAATCAGGTATCAATCCTTGCCCAAAACTCACACATAATTTCAACCAATTAATAATCAAACGCGTTTTAACCAACATAATTTCCACCTAATAACTCAATTCTACATGTAATCCTAAACCCCAGGCTAACAAACGACAATAATAATAATAATAATAATAATAATAATAATACTGGGTTTATAGTCCGTTTCGGCGTCGAAAGACGCCATCGGGGACCTCTTCACAGTTGACAGTTGAAACAACTGTTTCAACTTATATTTTGGGAGTCCCTCCAAAACTGGGGGGGGGGGGTGTAGCGGGTATGTAGGGGTGGGGGTGTACATAAATCCCTGGGTCTTACACTACACGCAGTACACGCGGTACGCGCAACAATAAATCCGCGCTGCCGGTGTTTCGCTGACATTTTGATTTTTCTTCCGTCGCCCTCTGCCGACGCGGTCCTTGTAGCCGCGGGCGATATTTGAAGGATAATTCCATTGAAGGCGCGCCGCGACGTCTCGCGGCCAGGACGCGCGACGGATATCCGTACGGACGTGTCGCTGATGGATTATGGGAACACGGGCGCGCTATTGACATCCTGGCAGTGCCGGCGTTAGGGCATTTCCCCGACCAGGGGGGCCCATGGCTGTGGGAGGGCTCACTGGGAGAAAAAAATTGTCAATTTGACATAGTAACTGTTGAAAAGTTATGTTGACGCGCTTAAACAAAAAGTTTCGGGGGCCCGTTTGGGCGCTATGAAGGGCCCACTGGAAGATAATATATAGGCGAAAAGTTTGTTGAAAAATTTATGTTCTGCTCCCCCCCCCCCGGGGTTGTGAGTTTCCCGCGGGACGAGATGTAGGGGGGCCCAAGATTGAGTTTTCGGGAGGGGGCCCATAGCATCATCACGCCGGCACTGAATCCTGATGTAAGCTTACTTCAGAGGCTTTGGAATACTTTTGAGCATCCTTTGAAATGTTTCAGGCGGACATAGCAAGGACTTGCGATGTCGAAACTAATAATGTCGAAATAGCTGTGTTGAGCATTTTTCAGGATTTAATTCAAAAGTAATCTAGTAGTAGTAGTCGTAGTATAGCAAGTAGCGTACAGTAGTGTAGCAGTAGTAGTCGTAGTATAGCAAGTAGTGTACAGTAGTGTAGCAGTAGTAGTCGTAGTATAGCAAGTAGTGTACAGTAGTGTAGCAGTAGTAGTCGTAGTATAGC
>JAQIWG010010375.1:0-10039 GCA_034695025.1 Chamaedrilus cognettii
TTAAGAGGCGTTGTATGAGGTGGGTGGGTGGTTTTAGATAACTTTATAAATCTATAGTAACAAAAGCAATAATTATACAATGGGCCTACCAGTAAGCCTACACACATTTTGGCAGTTTTTTGGTTGGTGGTGTGACTGCCCCACCGGCGCGCAGTTGTGCAGAGCCTTATAGACCATCACACAGAGTTTGTAGGTGACGCGCTGCGAGAATCGAAGCCAGTGCAGCTTGTTGTGTATCAGCGGCGTGATGTGATCGCGCTTGGTGCTGCCGTATAGTAGCCTCGCCGCTGCGTTCAGCACGGACTGAAGCCTGTCGATTTGACGCTTGGCTATACCTGCCAGTACACCGTTGCTGAATCACTACATCTAACCGCCTGGTTGCGACCTAGAAGGCTTGAGCTATGAAAGTTCAGAACCAGTCACCCCAAGATCGGATGCTAAACGATGGAAAAGGATGTCGTAGTTTACAGTGTCAAAGGCGGCACTGAGCTCCAGAAGGGCAAGGAGGGAGATCTCTCCCACGTCGGATGCAGCCACTGGGTCACAGAACACTCGCAGCACAGCTGTCTCAGTGGAGTGGTTGGCTCTGTAGGCCGACTGATGTTGAGGTAGAGCACCACTTTCGAGATATGCAGTCATTTGATGGCTTATGACGTGCTCCAGAAGCTTGGACAAGAAGGATAGGTTCGAAATAGGCCTGAAATTGCTGATATCCAAGGGATCAAGATTCGATTTTTTAAGAATTGGAGTAACAATGGCCATTTTTATGCGCTCTGGTATTGTACAGTTCTCGAGGTGTTGATGAGATCAGTCAGGAAGGGTGTAAGGAGCCCCACACATTTCATAGAAAGCATGCTGAGCTTTAAAAAATCAGTCTGCTAAGTGCTGAGACACTGACACTGTAGATATATTATCTGTTTGAAAGTTGAATGGCAGTACGTTGGACCGCAATAGCATGGTAATTATACGACGCTGCTTTTGTTATCACATTTATAATTGGAGCATTCAGTTTATGTTGGTTTTTGTTGTATTTTTTGTCGACGTTTTATGATGTATATAATTTCGGATAACTAACTTGCTTTGTATTGCAGTAAATGTGATTCTAAATCTTTAGTCTAGGACTCTAGGCTAAGGCTTATCTGAAACTATAAAGTTCAGCAAATAGTGAAATAAAATAACTTGCATTGTTGCAAAAAATTTCTAGCTGTATCTGTTGGTTCAAAATTAGGCGAAGGATCTACTTTCGGAACTGAATGAACGCAAGACGTTTTAGAGCTTTTCATACAGCAATGAAAATTGTGTTCATATCATAATGCATATTTTAACGTTAATTTATGTTACTATCAATTGAGAAAATTCCCTCTTTTAAATTTAAGAGGCATTTCTGTCACGTCAATGATGCTTTCTATATCGTAACGCAGTCGTTGGTACTCTGTTAGTCTCGTTAATGACTACCGGTACTAGTATTTTGTGAGATATGTCAACTCTATCCCTGAATCTTTTGTCCTAGCACCGCAATCAAAATTTCGACTGCGTGCTGAATTAATTTTAAGTTTTTGAATTCTACTCTTGTCTTGTTGGTAAATAAGAATTTACATATTTCTTCCCTAAATATTGTCAAAAAGGTTTACTAAGAATGAATCCACAATGTGCAGTTAGTTTTCCAAAAAATTCCTGTTATAGATTGATTTTTTTGTCCAGAATGCTAAAAATTAGGCGTTAATTCATTCCAGTCGCAGTTTTCAGGAGCAGAAACTATATTTTGATTCGCGTAGTATGCTAAGTCTACAAGTATTTACAGTATAAACTTTGAACAGTCCTTGGTTCAGGGTTGTTAATCGAGACCACAGCCCCGAGACCGAGACCAGACACTTGAGACCGAGACCAACACGCCTCGAGACCGAGACCAGACCCTGGAGACCAAGACTGCATTTTTCGGTCAAATCGAAAAAACGCTCAAATGTTTGACGCCATTGAAAATTGAACTGGCGCGCTGACCAGAAAAGTTCAAATATCGCCTCCAAAGAGCACAAAGCAGCTGTCAATTTTTTGGTCAAAAACCTTTTTTATAGCGTTCGAAGCGTCTTTTCATTCTCCACAGCATACACAAAACAGCTAAGTCCTAGCTGCTACCTAACTTAAGTTAGTAAACACAATACAATACATATATGTCCATGAAATGAAAAGTTATACAAGAGCAAAGCAGATATGTCCATGAGTGGTAGTTAACTGAATTTTGAAGAGATGAACTCGATCTTAGGCATAGCAAAAATCTGGTTCGCAAGTCAGCTATGTCCCCATAGCTACATTGCTCTGAATGAAATCAACAAAAAGCGAGAGCATTATTGATGCACAAATCAACTACAGTATGTCACATTATCACAGCTGTCTGAGTTGTATGCAAGCCTTAGTCGGCTAAAGGCGCTGAGAATCTGGCGTGCACACAACAGCTATTTCCATTGCTGGGGCACTTGGATGAGTTGTGTTGTTTTGCTTACAGTTGCGCATGACATTCAGAAAGTTATAGCATAAGACAGCTATGTCTGTTTTGCTTGAAATTGGCGGTTGTGCGTAGAATGAGTATGCTACACGCGCTCAGCAAGTTGATTGTGTACAAAACAGCTATCGATCTATTGCTCGCATTGCAGATGCAGCAAAAATTTCATAGCGGTACACAAGCCAAGACTAGGTGTTGCGCAGAATACGGAATCGGCTTAAGCATCGAGCCTCAAGTCCAAATTCATGTAGCTCAGTGGAAGAATTGTGAAGGTCATCAAAGCTCTGCACTGGGAATAGCGGGGCAACATTTCTTGCAGGGGCAACATTTTCCCATGCGGTAACTGTCGGTTATTCTCTCAATTCAATGTTAAAAAATGCAATAATAAAAATGTAAAAAATGTTCTAAATTTAGCCTCTCATTATACGTTGGCCTTCATTGTAAAACTTATTTTGATCACTTTCACCACAGTGATAGAGGATGTTGATCCTGTATCACTGCGGCAAAAGTGAATGGCGAAGCGTTGTGGTGAGTGGCGAAGCGATGCGGTCAGTGGCGAAGTGTTGTGGTGTAGTGGCGAAGCGTTGTGGTGAGTGGAAAAGCGCTGTGATGAGTGGCGAAGCGTTGTAGTGAGTGGTGTACGTTGCGGACTTCGGAGTCTGGCAGAGCATCGATTCGATTCCGACCGCGCAAAGATTTTGAGTCACATTGTGCACCCCTGACAAAGATGACGATCAAATTGAGCCACAGGTTAACCCCTCGTCATCCTTGGATGACGAAAAGATTAGTTAGAGTTGGCTTGAAAAAATCAAAGTTATATAAATTGTATAAAAAATCTGGGTCCGATGCTGATAAAACTAAATTCAAAAATTACAAGAAACATTTGAAGCGTCCACTGAATACTGCAGAGAAAACCTATTATTACGACAGATTTATATCCTTATCTGGAGACTTAAGGAAAACTTGGAGACTGATTGGTGATTTGACCGGCAAGGTTCAAAAAAAAGGCGTTGTTGGTCCATTCATTGTCAGTGGTGTTACCGTCACAGATAAAAATGAAATTGTTGAGAGACTTAATGAGTATTTTGTGAATATTGGCAGTCAACTGCAATATCTATACAACCGTCATCGATGCATTATTTAGACTACATGAAAAAAACCTATATGAATTCCTTTGTTCTATTCGAAACAAATGATAGTGATATTATTAATATTGTCTCAGCGTTTAAAAATAAACAAAGTTTAGGATTTGATGATATACCTGTAAACATAATGCATTATCTATTAGCTCTATAGCCGAACATATCGCCGCAATCATTAATAGCTCTATGAGCGCTGAAATTTTTCCTGACGCGTTCAAAATTGCGAAAGTCTGTCCGATATTTAAAAATGGAGAAAAGTGTGATTTTAGAATTACAAGCCCAGTTCTGTCCTACCTAGCTTTTCCAAAATTTTTGAAATGTTGTACACAACAGGTTATTATCTTACCTTGATTCTAATCAAATTTGGTGCTGTAATTAGTACGGCTTTAGAAAAAATAATTCTACTTATATGGCCTTAATTGATTTGTATGATCAAATTAGCAGTTCTGTGGATTAAAATGAGTTTTCAATTGGAGTTTTTATTAATCTGTCAAAGAAGTTTGATACCTTGGATCATAATATATTGCTGACAAAACTTGAGTATTGCAAATTTTGAGGTGTTGCTCTGGATTGGTTTAAAAGTTATTTATCCAGTAGGAGACAGGTTGTTGCCTTAGATGGTATTATGTCCAGTCTTAAACTTATAACGTATGGTGTACCGCAAGGGTAAATTCTTGGCCCTCTGCTCTTTATTTTCCATATCAAGGACATTGTGAATTGTTCGGCTTATATCATTTTTATATTATTTGCTGATTTGTTTTTGTCATGTAAAGATATAGTAGAACTTTTTGAAACGATTAATACAGAATTAGCTCAATTATCTCAGTGGTTCCGTGCTAATAAACTATCTCTAAACGTAAAAAAAATTGAATATTTGTATTAACTTTGACAAAACTGTAGCACTTCGAATTGGTAAAGGATGTCAAGAAATTGCTGTAATATTGAAGCAGGGGGATACGCTATAAAATGGGTAGCGGAAGCTAAATATTTATGAATATGTGTGCGAAGTGGACAAAAATTTTCCTCCAATTTTTATAAACCGAAGGCCAAGTTCTATGGGGCGGCAAATTGTATCTTTGCTAAACTAGAAAATTTGCAAAACTTGCCTGTTACCTTGCATCTGGTAAATTCGATTGCATTGCCAATACGAACGTACGCAATAGAAGCGATTTCACTGACTAAGACACAGATTGTATCACTTGACCACCCCTGGTCCAGTATGTTTATGAAACTATTTAGAACATTTAATCAAGCTATTGTTCATGAGTGTCAATTTTATTCTGATCTACTGCGTATTCGACGTATTTACACCTTGCGCAGGATGTGTTTTCTTGCTAAACTTAAGGCTTCAAATAATTCACTACTTTTGTATATTCATGCAATGACAAATGTTCAGGACAGCATTGTGTCACAATTAGCAGATAAATATAACTGCAGCACAGCAACGTTTATCAAGTCATATAATACAGCGGTTAGAAACCAATTTCCGGCTGAGAGAGACACTTCTTTAATGACTGTTTAGTAATTGCTACTTCCAGCCGTATATTATGGCCTTTAAACTGTTAACATTTTGATCTACCACTTATCATCTGCTGTATTTAATTATTTCTCTTTTGTGTTGTGTAATCTATATTTTTGTGTGTGTGACGTTTTGCGGCTACTCGTTTGAGTGAAATTAAGATATTCATATTACGAAAGTCGAGTAATGTGGTTTATGCCTAAAATCTAACAATATAAAACCCGACAAAACGTACATTTCTGAGATGTAAAAAAGAAAAAAATTGTTGGCAAGTAGATTAATGATTAATAGTATGGTTTTCAATAGTTTTTCACTCATGTCCCAGATGACTAGCGTAAACTTAGTGTAGCTTAGCCTTCAGAATGTTTTAATGAGTTTGACTCGGTTCGTGTTTTGGGACATTTGTGGTACATGCACTAAACCCTTCAATTAAGAGTACATGATTTAACGCTAGCAAATTTCATCAATTTAATAATTATGTAATATTCTGCTTGGTGTCACTACTTACAGTCGGGCTGGTAACTATGACATCAGCACGGAACCAAATGGAATCTCACGGTTTGTGTTTGCACCAAATTTAATTCTGTAGCCTATTTATTCCAAATACTGAGAAACTGAATCATCTGATAAATTGTCCGTTTAGTCTTTTTCTGAAAAGAAAAGATTTATTTAAAAAAAGAGATGGTATGGAATGACTTTACTTTATCTGTGAGTAGCCATTTGAACGGTGCATGGTGACATTGCTCAATTGAGTAACGTTTCTCGGTGCATGGTTGTGCTATATTTTCTGTAACTTGTTAGTACGGTATAAGTTATACATCAGTTTGTAATGGTTTAATAGATTTTTATCTCTGTCAACATTATGCAATAACTACTAGGTCAGTAGGCCTATCTAGGGGAATACTCGGCTCTAGGGGAATTCGGTCTACCTGATTCCCGCCGCAGCCGCAACGTCATAAATAGCAACCAATCAGAAATTGCAATCCAAATGTATCGGTGCCGTTATCACAAGCGTTGTCATGGACGCTGTAGGCCGTTGGCGCCAAATTGTAAATATTTGTTTTAATTATTAAAAAATTATTAAAATCGCTCTTTTTTTAAAAGAATTGCGTATTTGATAGAATTTGATGCGAGAAATCTGAATCTGAAGTCATCTTTACAAAATTTTTCAACATTTCTTAGTTTGAATTTTGAGCTAAAATCATACAAATTGAATTGCAGAAAAATCGTCGCGATTAAAAAAATTTTGATAGCAGATTCGTATTTGCCGTACCAAATATAGTTTAAGACAAGACCGTTTTACACAACAGCCTATTTCATACAGCTGTACAAGGTTAGTTTCTATGGACTAGTCCGCGCTATGGTCTGATATGGTCCTGATTTTCGGAATCTGACTATATTATTGGCTGTCAAACTAAATTCAGGTATTTTCAATTGAAGCTAGAGTATTTTTAAACCTTGTAAAGTTTATGATCATCATATGAATGAATAATAGTGAATTTTTCGTGCGTTTCATGGTGTGACGACTATATCGGAGACACAAAATTTGTGTAATTAAATTTTTGTAAACATTTTGATTTTAGTTGGAATTTTTTGATTGGAAGCATCAAAAAACATTTTCTTTTTGTGTATCAACTAATGAGTCAACATTTTATGGCTTCTGTATTCTTTGCATTATTTATGAACACGGATGGGGTATTGTAAATATCCTGGACATGACAATAAAATATATCCGGCAGTCCTGCCCTGCTGCCATCATCGGGCACGACGGGCAGGCTGGGCGCCAGGAAGGGCAATAGACCAAGGGAGCAACCGCCGGGGAGGTCAGGGGGTCATGATCTCCCTGACTTTTGCGATGACCTCCCCAACTTTTCGGATGATCTCCATTTTTAAGGGTTTTTATATATAAAAATTGTGTTATTTCCGTAGCCTAAGTAGTTGTATCACCGTAAGCCTCTGACGGTCTGACTCAGTGGCGGATCTAAGGGGAGGCCAGGGGAGGGCTTGAGCCTCCCCTATCAGATTTTGGAAGGGAAAAAGTCGCCGTGAGCACCTCCACCTGCCGCGAGTTTATTTTGTAAGGGAAAAAGTCTTGATTGATACCCTTTTTCTCTGGTTTCCACTGGTCTGACCTTGAATTCCTCAACTTTTTTGAGTGAAGTTTTGCCCCTGCATCCGGCCTGTAAAGCCTGGCTTCTAAAGTCAGTCATAGACGCAACCTTGTACTTTTGACCCACCCGAGTGTCTAGAAGATGATGCTGCTTTTAGGGGATTCTGAGACAGGTGGGTGGTGTATGGGAAGGAATACAGGGCCGCAGAGTAACCTGCTATGGCTGGGGGAGGTGCATCCAGAGACATCTAACTCATTCATTTCTCTCCCCGTGAAGGCCTTCACATTCCGATGTACCTTCGTGGGGTCAAGACACATGTCCGTGGCTGCTAATGGCCCACCCCCGCTTGGCTGGGAATGCGACCACAAAATGCGAAGAGAGAGAGAGTAGCTGTATACAGTTGTGGAATGTAATGTACATGTTGTACTGTTAGCTATTAAAAATTTTACTATCTTCGTATATTAAAATATTAAAATAAGAAATAAATATTTATATATGCATATTCTTTTTAAATATTGTTTTATTATATTATTTTTTTAATTTTATATAATTTTTTAATATTATATATATATTTTAGAAATAGTAAATTGAAATATTGAAATAATTAAAGTATTTAAAACACATTATTGCAGGCTGATTTTGAAGTTGGACTTTATTGATGCTAAAGAGTGTGACTCTATCTTTGAGCGGTTGTATGCGGAGTTACCATGGCAACAAAGACTTGCGTCTAAAAATGGTGAAGATTACCTACAGCCCAGAATGACTGCTTGGTTTGGTGACTTACCATACACCTACGCTGGAATAACTCAACAAAGCAATCCAGAAGTATGTGTGTAGAGCAACCGTCTGATTGTGTGTGCACAGGAATCACAGGAATGTATTTATGCTAAGAAGTAATTGGGTAGATTTCATCATCATCATTTCCATTATTCCCGTCCATTTTCCGTGCTAGCACAGGTTGTACGTCTGCGGCCACGGACACACGCCCTAACATGTCCGGCCCCATGATGGGAATCGGGAGCCGAGACGACTTAGGGGAGGTGGAGCCAGTGTTTATTTGATGCCTTGTTTTCTAGGCCTGGTGTTAGTTGCCCCTTGATTCACGAGTGACGGGGCCTCCGCAGACTCTCTGGACCGATGTCATCATCGCCTTAATTCGTTAAGTGTCGGCTTAATAGTTTCTTTCCCTTGAAGACCCTTCAGCTGCCAATGTACCTTTATAGGGTCAGCTCACGTGAAGGCTGTGGCTGCAGATGTCCAACCTGTCCGGAAAATGAACGAGAAAAAAGAAAAAGATGATGATTGACTAATTTGGCTAGTAACTTTTATTTTCCTTTAAAATTTTAATTCTAATTGAGAACCATATAGCTGACAAAGGCAAACAATTGTTTACCAAATTGCTTTAATACATTCTTGCATGATACACGCCATGAATCCTTCGACTTCAACTCGAATCCACATTAATTCCAAAGAATTCTTTGATTAATTCATACGCATCTGTATGTTTTTTGTACCTGTAACTTGGTTTGCTCCGATGATTTCTGTATATCAGTACGATAATAAATTTTGGGGTTCAATTCTGAAGTTCTTCTAGATTTTAGGTATTTTTTGACAGCAACGTTCATTGCCTGTTTATTAATTAAATCATTGATTAAATGTGACAGTGAAATCGTTTAAATTTAGTTTTATAATGCATTCAAAATAATTTTGTTTTATATTGGAAGATTGTAGGCATATTTTGTAGCTCAAGTAGGTTTCTACTCTTAATACTGAATTCATCTACGCATATGTTATATTTCTTGCTGTTTACTATTTTTCAGTAGTGACTTCTGTAGTCAGCTTAATTGTTGCAGATTTTTTGTAGCTATGAAAGATATGAGCTACTAGTATTCAGAGTCATGTTTTTGACTTGCATAGTCAATTGATCATGTAACTGTGTGCTTCAGTGGACTCCACTGTTGAGGATGCTCAAGCGTCGCGTTGAGAAGGAAGCTGGGCGAGAATTCAACTCGATGCTGGCAAACCTCTACCGCGACGGACACGACCATGTGTCGTGGCACTCTGACGACGAAAGGGCACTCGGCACTCAGCCCTTCATTGCTTCGCTCTCATTCGGTGACGTGAGGACATTTGAGCTGCGCAAGAAACCATCTCTGGTAGACTGCATTCTTAAAGTTAGTATTTTCTAATCCGTCTTATTATCCCTGCTGATCCTGATGCTAAGATGCTACATGCACTTACAATACTTCATTTGGCCATAATTAATGTTTGCCAGTGAAATTGTCATTGAGGTCCTTTTCTTGTTATGTATGTGGTAGCTATACCGGAGATGTATTTTAAAAATTGAACTAGCATGCAAGTAACCGCACTAAGGACAAAGCGATTTATGAATTGCAGACTGCTTGCATTTAAGTGTAAATGGGTATGACAGAATTGAATTAGTTTTGAACCTAAACACACCAGGTTCCGTGATCAATGCTAGTTGAAAACTTCAGGCCTTCCGGCCCATTTTTCAGAATTTCAGGACAGGAAAGATGTGAAATTTCAGGACATTTTCACTATATTTTTGGAATTGATTTTTTGAATGAATATCAAGATGCATACGAAGATGCAGGAGCGTAGCGTGTGGGGGGGCAGGGGGGGCAGTGCCCTCCCTACTGGGAAGGTCTGCCCCCCTGCTCCCCTCAAAAAAGTTACTGTTGGCTTATAGGTTTGCTGTTCTGTGTAAAGGAAAGCTGTTGCCCCCCCTGCCTTGGTCTGATATGTTGAT
>JAQIWG010010376.1:0-10039 GCA_034695025.1 Chamaedrilus cognettii
CACTAGAAGTTTAGAGACCGCGTGTAGCACAAAGACTAGGCTATACAGTCCATACACAGTAACTGTTCGGTTCTGTGCCAGAGAGCCGGCTGAGCCAGGCTCAAAACTGCTCCCCCTTCTTTAGTCGCATTTTACGACTTGCACGGGGAGCTCTGGGCTGCAAGCCAGTTCTTTGTTTCTGCCTGCAGGGGGCAGACGTTTCATTTGGCAGGGCAGCTGAGCTTCCCCCCCCCCCATGCACCCCCGGTATTTACGTCACTGGCTGCATGGATCGGCTACTGACTTACAGTTATAATGTCATGGGCTATAAAACCCTAAGCCCGTAAGCTCAAAACATAGCATTATGTAGATACTCGATAATGGCTAAAGAAAGCGTGAAAGCTTCAATCTTTTACACTAATATGAGCACGAGGTCGGCATGTACACAAGAGCGAGATTTTACGCGCTAATGATTCACAATCTCGGTCTCCATACAGGTCCGTATGTTGAGCTGCATTTTAGGAGGGATTTGACTTTCAACCATCCAGCCGAATTTGCGAGTCGGCGAGGGAGGGGGTGGTAAACGAGATTTTTGAAGTCATTATTACCAGTGCTTGGGTTGTTTGACAGTCCTTGCTATTTATTTAGCAGCAATAAAGGGTTACGAAGTTTGTCAAGAGTTTGGAATTTTTGAGAAAAAAAAATATGAAAAAGCAACCTTTTCCAATTTCGGGTTGGTTCAAGTTTTTAGCCCCCAAATCTCTCCTGAGTCCGCGGCGCTGATGGCAGCGCTTGGAGATTCAGATGCGAGTGAAGAGCGGGCGTGACATCTTCCTGCTCTCAAATCGACACGAAGAAAAATTGTTATTTTTGCTCGAATGGGCTTAAGCTTATAGAGGAGCTGCAGTCGTTCAGAAAATTATTAATGGATTATGCAAACTGCCCCTCGGGCATATGGAAGTACTCGAGACTCGCCGCGCTGCTAAAATGTTCTTGGATTAGTTCAGACGTACGGTAAATCTTTCCTCATAGTGGGTTGGTGAGTAGCGGAATAAGTCCCGTAGCGTATGTACACACACGTGATAGTTAAAGCTTTTGGAGCTCATGGATTATATTCCGCGCGCAGTTATTTTTCATCGTATGCTTTATGATTCCATCCGCCTCCTCATCAAAAATGTTATCTGGTCACTAGGCCGACAAAATATTTACCATGCTTTTCATCATCTATGCACGAGCATGTGGCTAAGATCAACGCGCCCATCTGCATTTTTACCCCCTGCAGGCCGGGGAACAAAGAATTGGCTTGCAGCCCAGAGCTCCATGAGCGAGTCGCAAAAAGGCCATTAAAGAAGCGGGAGCGGTTCTGTGCGGGCTCCCTTGCACAGAATCGAACTGTATACCATAATAGTTTTGTGCTATACACTGAACACGCTACTACTACTAAACTACAAAAACAAAAACAAAAAAACGTCTTTTTTGTGACAACTGTTCGGCTACGAAGTAGACAACACGAAAGGGCTTTAATAAACTACGCTAAATCTAAAATAATTACTGTGGCAAGAAATAGCAGCAAGCGACGACGAGAAAGTGTAAGAGAAAATGTAAGAGAAAGTGTAAGAGAAAGTGTAAGAGAAAGTGTAAGAGAAAGTATAAGAGAAAGTGTAAGAGATGGTGTAAGAGAAAGTGTTAGAAAGTAGTAAGAGCATCATTGATAGTCTATTGCAAGTCTTACAACATACGCTAACTAATGTTAATGTAAATTCGATAAATTTTTGAATTATTCTATATTTGAATTAGCAGACAATAGGCCTACTGAGACTCCGATATTTGATTTAGCGGACATCCGACAGCCGACATCATTATGGCATATGCCAGCAGCCAAACGAAGCCAGTTTTCAGTTTCCTCAAATCAGTCCCTTGTCAACACGCAAGCACATGGGCCATTTTTCTTTTCGACAGCCCGCCAGCACAGCGGAAGCGATTCGGCAAAATCACGCGTCAGGAGACATCAAATTTCGACGCTAATTGGCCCTTCACGAGTCTTCCGCTAGCCGGGACTTCCAGAACAGCGCGTGGACAGCCATGGGGTCGTGTTTGCGTGATGAATCAATGTATCCGTCCCCTGCCGACAGGACTCGCAAACAGAGACGAGAAAGTGCATTAATACACTTTCTCGTCTCTGCGAGTTTATTACTGGGCTGCATATTTTGGAGTCCATACTGCGTTTGTGTACATTAATCCCGACGTGACCAAATCTAAAGTCAACCCATTTAATTTTAACTAACTCTATAATTATTACCCTGCGCCAAAACTTGGTCTAGCAAACTCTAGTTTAACCCTAACTTAACGCAAAGTAGGCTACTTTGTGATCTATTTATTGAAAACAAATTCTAATCATGTTTTTCATTTTAGCCAAAGGACTGATCCACTATGCAGTTCCGGTATGGCCTACCAATCTTCACCGTTCTGTTTTTTAGATTTTCATAATTTTTCTTAGGGTATAGGTTAGGTTTAGGATATACATTGGATTTAGGATAAATAAAAAAATCGCGCAAAGAAATAGAGCTTAGGATGGTATAATGCAGTGAGGCAAGAGCGGGGGATTGGGGGCTTCGGAAATCTCGCAGTGTATGGACTGGGGGTTTGAATATAAAAAAAACTGAATTTTTAGGTAATGAGGTGATGTTAAGAAAAAGCAAGAAAATAATGGGTACTGTTAACACAGCCTCTGAAAAGGATCAAGCGTTGCTTTGACATACTATGTTTGAGGGCAGAGAAAACCAGTTGTTTTGACATGTATGCCTAGTGACTTTTCAGCAAAACATTAATTTACAGCCCCAAGAATTTCCCGGCGATATTAAGAATTAGACCTACCTCGAAAAATAATAAATACATGTACTGTTATCCCGAAAGGAAAAGCCTTCTTCAGCATCCCCTCCCCCCCCCCCCCGTCAGCTCCTATAGCCATAAATAAAAATAAAAATTTTAAATTCTTTCTTTATGAAACAAATCGTCTTAATTAATTATGTTTCCTTAATCTTATTTGAAGTTATGATTGAAGAGTTATTTTTCATTAAGCTAATCGTCTTAATTAATTACCATACGTCGTTTTTTATTCTTGGTATCGAAACAGAACCTGCACTGCCGGTACCAATGCCGCTGTTGCAATCAGCGACGGTTCCGCCAGCTCTAATTAAGTTAGCCTACAGCAACTATTTTTGAACTTCATTTGCGTCTACCACATAGGTCTCTCTTCTGGCATGATCATTGTTTGAACCAAAATTTTAGATTTGACACAATGTTCTTAATCCGGAGTTTTCTCAGCGGTAGCATCGATATTGCTATTATTAGCGATTCATGACCAGCATAGAAAGTCCGCGACATAGCTGCTGCACGCAGTGAATCAAATTGTTCCTATTCCAGGCCACAGAAATGTGGCGCCTTCACCGATGAGTGATGGTCCTCTCTGATGCAAGCATCGCTATACAAGCTCTGCTAGAGAATAGAGAGCGGAGCTAGAGAATTAAATATCATGATATTTACAGAAGATTGCAATATTAGGATGACTATAAAATGTATGAGGGAACATTCCTAAGATCTATTGCAAGGATGTGACGTCCGCCATGATGAAGTTGATTCAAAAGAATACATTCACGCCAATGTCAGAAAATGTCAGGAATCCACGACAATATAATTATTGTTTCCATTTATAGGTCTATTATAGCGTCATACGTTGATTTATCGGCTACTCGATTGTCATCGCATTTTTTCTAGTAGCCTAATCCTACATTACCCTGAGTAGTACGTCCCCGCATTTTTCCTTGAAACAAGTTAATGCGTCATCTTTTTTGGTCCAGCACTGTTGCACAAACAATCAATTTTAGAAATTCAATTTTGACCCCAACTCCGGCAGAGTAATGGGAGCCTCAAGATGTCTACAAAAAATTCAGCAGGTCTACTTAAGAAGGTATTCCCACATTATGGCCATAGCGGATAATTCATAGCTTGACAATTTTTTTGAAATGAAATCCAAGTAGGCCCTAATGCCATAGCCGCCATGCCCGATAACCTAAAACAAAGATTAGGGAGAAAATAAATATTCCGCGAAGAAAAATACACGTCGTAGCTTATATCCTGATAAATGGCTAGTATCGCACAACGTGTGGAGTGCGAGTACGACATCTGCAAGGAGCTAAATTTGAGAGCTCGGCCCGGTCCAACCCGTGTGCGACGCAGCCCGGCCCGGCCCGACTCGTGTGCGACGTAGCCCTGTCTGGCCCGGCCCGGCCCGGCCCGGCCCGGCCCGGCCCGGCCCGGCCCGGCCCGGCCCGGCCCGCTGGCAACCAAATTCATAACGGACCAAAGCATCAGCCTATTCGATCCGTTTACCTCCCGTTGGAATGTCGCACTATAACTACATGTAGTCGCTGAAGAATCAAAGTGTCATAACGCTGCGAGCCACGTGTTCTCTGTGCTCTGCAATCCACTGGAAGATATCAATCAGGCGATCGCCAGCAGAAGTGAAGTAATAAAAATGTGAACTGTTCTCTCAACTACTCGCACCTACATGCCCTGTAACTTGATGCATCGCCTATAGCCAGACGGCTCCAATACACAGAGACGAAAGCTTACAGCATGTTATATATGAACTTTATTCGTCAAACGACAGAAGCAATGCAGTGAAAATGACATGCAGTGACCCGGCCCGGTCCGGACCGGCCCGGCCAGGCTCTCCTACTTGGTAGCTCGGCCATCTCCGGCCTATTACAAAGGTGTCAGTAATCGAGCCTGGCCCGGCCCGGTGGCCCCGCAAACCGGGCCGGGCCGTGCAGATCTCTAGTACAAGTTATCAATCATTATCCTTTCTATGATTTGCGATCAGACTGAGAGTCGTATCGAGTGGATTCAGTAACGCTGAAAGTACACAAACTACCACGTCTATTATTTAATTTATGTGACATTTATCGTTGTTTCGGTGACACCGCGCTATGGGACGGTGATCATTCTAAAACGGTTCTATCTACTTGAGCACCACTGCCGATGCCCACCGCCCTCTATTATACAATGTAACCTAGACCTACTAATCTAAATATGGATTAGCAATTGTAGATCAGTCATAGATCCAGATTAGGGTCTAGGGGGTTAGAGGGTTAGGGTCCCTTTTGGGTTAGCAAGTTAGGGTTAAGGCCGCGTTAGGGTTCGGGGCAAGCTTAGGTTATGCGTTGGGGTTTACTTTTAGTAGGCTGGAGAGGGCGGGCTCGGGAGCGGTGCTGGAGTGGATAGAGCCTTGTATATAGAGCTTTTATCATCCGTAATTTAAAAACAGCCGAACATTAACATGTAAATGTAAATAAAAATTGATTATGACTAACAAAGTATCAAGTCAAGTGAATAACTAGAATGCAAACTGATGTCAAAATTAAGCGGTTTTTTCTAAAGTGCAAAACTTTTTTCATACCAGCCTAAAATGAATTCATGAACCGGTAAAAGTTAAGCACTGCGTGGGGTTAATTTTGATCTGTATTGTTATTATGACGCTTATAATCGGAATATTATTGTTTCGTAAAAGGCGATTAAAGAAGGGGGAGCGATTCTTTGCTTGACCCGAGGCGCTGAAGCGGACTGCAAACTAGGTCTTTGTTACTACACACGATCCGCAAACCTCCAAAACCACGATCATAAGTAAATTTATGGAAGTGTATTCATTGCTTGAACAGATGTAAAAAACATACAAATCTAAATAATTATTGTCTAAATACATCGCTGATGACCGGATACGATCCGAAACGATAACGAAAGTGTGTTGTGAGTGCCGATAGGTGGGTCCGCCGTTATCATGGCCGCTGCATTATTGATACGGAATCTGTACGGTTGCGACACTGGTTTCACCGAACTCCCAATTTGCTCAGATGATAGGCCTGATGCAAAGGAAGATTGATAATCATAAATAGGCCTGCGCATCGAACCGTATCTAATCTAAACGTCATCGGATAGTGTGAAGCGTAACGATGATCGCCGCGTTTAATGAATCTATCAACGGTTCAAAATTATTGTCGCGTATTCATTCCGTTTACCGTTGGTCACTGTTTGTCACTGCGGCTTAGCTGACACCGGGGGTACAATGTAGATCGTAGCATTGGTCACTGCATATTACATGTACACGTAGAAGCGCGAAGCAGTTGCAAAATCATTGAGCAGGACTATAACATTTATATTACACGAATGACGCTATGCGGGATC
This sequence comes from Chamaedrilus cognettii, assembly GCA_034695025.1. Taxonomy (NCBI): domain Eukaryota; kingdom Metazoa; phylum Annelida; class Clitellata; order Enchytraeida; family Enchytraeidae; genus Chamaedrilus; species Chamaedrilus cognettii. The sequence goes on from JAQIWG010010376.1 coordinate 6,220, forward strand.
GACATTTAGGCGAACGCAACCAGTTTTTTTCATGGACCGTGCAACGCGTATATACTTAGAGTGCGCAGAAACCAGAATAACGCGTAGGTCTATTCAGTATTAATACGTACACATATCCACGTATTAAATCAGCGTGGATGCAAATATATAATAATGCGTATGCGTTTATTTATGACTATCGAAGCATCCAAGCCTGTGCAAGAGAGGAATACTGATTTGCTGGAAGCCAAGCCACTTTTTAGCATTCCAGAAATAGCCGGACACCGGCATTTCCCTTTCTGAGGTCGTTCCTTCTATAGTTGTTGATAGTCCGACAGTCTATGCTACAGTAGGCACAGGCTTATGCAAGAGGCTTATGAGAATATCCTCCGAGATCAATTGCCCGGACGAAAGTCTTCGAATAAATCGTGCTTGATAGGACGCTCAACGCCCTTATGATGCCATAAGAGGCTCCAACACCGGCGGGGGGGGGGACAGAGAGGCAAATGCCCCCCCTCACGATGAATTATTGATGGGCAAAGCCCCTCCCCAGCTACATGCAACTTTATAATAACCAAGCACTTTTTGCCCACATGAAAACAAATTATGGGGGCCACAGGCCGTCAAACAAAATGTCACTTGCAGCCGCAAGCCCTTTAAAACTGAGTGAAAACAGTTAAAATGCTTAGCACAATTTTTTTCCCTCCGCTCAAGTAGTGTGCGCTATGTTTTCAACAAAAATATTTAACTTTCTCTCAATTTTCATTATTATGTTACAGATTAAAGAGTGTTAGATGTGCCTATCGCCTGTCACTGTGGCTGAATTCGAACGTCGCTCAGTCGTGAAGTGGATCAATTGGTTTTCGCGAAAAGGAGCGAAACAAATTGTTCAGCAAGCGAAGCAAGGTTAAGCCTTGTTTTGAAGATCGATGTAGCCTACGATGGAGGGCCGTGCCATGACCTGGGTCATCTCCAGGGAGATATGCACCCCTCAAGATTATAAGGTGCTGCATACATGTAGCCTATCTTCAACACCTCACATAAACATACATTATTACATAAATAACTTATACATAATTTATACGTAATTTAAACATACGTTATTACATAAATAACTTGAACATAATTTATACGTAATTTATACACAATTTATACATATTTTATGCATAATTTTTACGTAACTGCTGGTGTGAAATAAAAATTTGTATAAATACTCGTACATATACATAAAATACATGTATTATGCATGTATAGCGCTGATGACACAACGAGCTTCTTGTTTGTCACGCGGCAAAGCGGCGGCATTGGTTGGTCGGTATAACATACAATATACCCTCATTCTCTTTGACTTAACACCTGCTTCTGTTTCCACACTTTTGGCCTCAGAATAAATTGTCAAAGCGGAGTTACGGTTGGACTATTTTGAATAAACGATCCGACATCTGGTGGTGCGTCGGGGATTCTAGTCACATTGGCTATTCACGCCCCTTCACGGTGAAAACGACATTTTTGGACCGAGATAGATGCACTTTCTCAATTTTAGTTCGCTATAGAGCAGTGGTTCTCAAACTTTTTCTTGGGCGACTTGACATTTTCTTCAGCAAAACTTCTAGGCCATGCGTGCACTCACAAAAAAGTCGCTATCTAATTTTTTCTGACGCACCTCACGACCGAGTGGGGGGTGGGAGTGGGAAGTGGGGGGGGGGGTGGAGGGTAGTTACGGAAACTTTTTTCTTTCCGTGCACAGTTCACGATTAGGAAGAGTGTGTGGGTATATGGCAGTGAGTATAACTCACTGCCATGAGTTATAGCACATGTCTCACTGGCGACGTCGTTGTTATTCATTAAAATAGCATTGATCCAATTTTATCTGAAGTCTCTACCATTATAACCAGATACCATCGTATTCTCATACCATGATGTCAAATAAACGGGCTGCATGGACAGTGGTGGACCGTGAAAAAGTCAAAGTGACCGGGAACTATTGGCAGAATCAAACATGTACGTGTACTAATGCATTTCATGCATGAAGGAAACAATTAATTAAAGATGTGTGGACAGAGAATGTCTTCGGTATGACATAATCGAAAACCAATGATGGCCCATAGAAGCGGGAGTCTCTAAGTGCCACAGCTTTGACGCGTGCAGGTGCAATTGTCTGAAGACGACAGATAGAACATCCCGGTCCCCAGAAGCTGAATGGACAGTATAAGGTCTAGAAGCCAAAGGTTCAAAGCGAATGAAGAACGTAGGATTATCTCTACGGGAACCCCGTAGAGATAATCTTGGTTATTACTTTCAAATTAATGTGAATGAAAGAGATTAGGGATTAAGTTAGGTTTAGTATAAATTATAACCTAAAACGTTAAATATAGTTCCTGCATGCCATTCGATCTGCTAGCGACTTGGAACTTATTCACTCCTTCATTCATTTATTTCTTCATTCATTCAATCATTTCTTCATTCATTCATTCATTCATTCCTGACTTGACATTCATTTTAAGTCATTTATGCGAGTAGAGTAGCATGTTGAATAATGTTGATATATGCCTGCTTTCCATGCAGCTAATAAATTTGTCGCACATGCAAATTTAAAAGTTGTTGCAAAACAACTGTGCTTTATTTTTTATGACTGAATTACGCCAATAAATTTGGGCTGCCATCTTTTAGAGCATAAGTCAACATCGTGCAATATGGTTCATCCCTTTCTATTTTGCATCATTAAGGAATGAAGTTGTGAACATGTCGGTAAGTATAAGCACAGGCTACGCACACACAACACAACGCGCGCAGAAGATCATCATACTTTGCGGTGTCAATCAACCATCTCAGATAGGCTGACTTGCATTTTGAGAACAGGGCTTCCGTTAACTGGCGTCGCAGCGTTTATGACGCCAGATAATTAGTCTCAGACGCCAAAATACAGACCCCCGGCGTCTCGAAAATGACACCCCAGGCGCCACCAGACCCGATTTTAAAGACCTCGGCGTTGCTGGAAATATATGACCTGCAGTATATGATATGATAGCACTCTCATGGCTGCGCCGCCGGAGAAAATAAAGACCCTGGCGTCTATACAGACAATATATACGCCTTTGTGATGGCGTCAGGACGCCAGTAAAAAAGCTTAGCGGAAGCCCTGTTGGAGAACGAGCGTAGGTGTTGCCGTGATAACCGCTACCATTGTCCGCATCCCAGCCTATCCTACTGTTCAAGGAGACTTCCGTCTCCATTTTGATCGAATTGTTTCTCTCTCGTCTGCAACGCGCGGGCAACAGCAATGCATTATATCACCGCATAGCGCTGAGGAAGGGGCGTAACTAGACTCTTTCACTCAAATCGGGGGGACAAATGCGCTAGCTTAAGGGCAGGGATGGAAGTAGGTTGACAACGAAAACGTAAAATTTGATAAAGATTTTGTCCTTGATTTCGTTGTCACTTTGACACGCATCCAACAGCAAGGATATATAGACTCGCGACTAACTTTAACCCAACTCAGCGAATGCCTTGCACATAACGTATCTAAGAACTCAAGGACGGATCCAGGGGGGAGATGACGCTTCTACAGTGGAGGGGGGACTCCAAAGGCATTAACATGTTTTTTGTTATAACAAAATTGTTGATAAAACACTGACAGATGTAACAATGAGCGGGATAAAAAATGTTATGCATTAAATGTTTAGAAGTAAAGCCTAAAATCAAGAGAAATGTAAGAGGAGTCAGGTCTGGATGCACGGATTTGGATAGATGTATTTGATAGAAGTTGGTCATTTATGACAAAAATTCTGTCAGCAACCCCCACCCCCTTCTCCCCCCCCCCCCCCCACCGCTCGTGAGTTTC